>PVIU01001945.1:0-50835 GCA_004026605.1 Ondatra zibethicus | reverse complement strand
ATGGTGGGAATGCAAGCTGGTACAACCCCTTTGGATGTCAGTGTGGTGATTTCGCAGAAAATTAGGAAACAACCTTCCTCAAGATCCAATAATACCTACCACTTTGGGGTATATATCCAAAGGATGCTCAACCATGCCACAAGGACATGTGCTCAACTATGTTTATAGCAGCTTTGTTTGTCATAGCCAGAACCTGGAAACAACCTAAATGCCCCTCGACCGAAGAATTTATAAGGAAAATGTGGTACATTTACACAATGGAGTACTACACAGCAGAAAAAAAATAACGACATCTTGAATTTTGCAGGAAAATGGATGGAGCTAGAAAACATTATTTTGAGTGAGGTAACCCAGACCCAGAAAGACAATTATCACATGTACTCACTCATAGGTGGTTTTTAAACATAAAGCAAAGAAAACCAGCCTACAAACCACAATCCCAGAGAATTTAGACAACAATGAGGACACTGAGAGACTTATATAGTTCTAATCTACATGGGAAGTAGAAAGTAGAAAAAGACAAGATCTCCTGAGTAAATTGGGAACATGGGGACCTTGGGGGAGGATTGAAGGGGAGCAGAGAAAAATCTAGAGCTCAATAAATATCAATAAAAATAAATAAATAAAAATTCTTTTAAATAAAAAAAAAAGAGTTAGTTAATAAGAAACTCTGAGTTACTAGGCCAACCAGTTTATAATTAACGTAGGCCTCTGTGTGTTTCTTTGGGACTGAACGGCTACAGGACTGAGAGGGACAAAAACCTCTGTCAACAAAGAGCCAAGAAGCAGATTCCTGGGAATGATATTTTGTTTTGTTTTGGACAAGATCTCTCACAGGAACAGGCTGGCCTTGACCTCCTAGTCCTCTGGCAGTGCTGGGATTCTAGGTGTGTACTACACAGGCTTTGAATAGAGATGACCTTAGCCCTCTGGCAGGAGTGTGTAGGAAGATGGCTGGCTGGCAACATTTTATTTATGTAGCCAAAGCAAGCCTAGAGCAGTCATAGCACTATTTCATTGCTAAAAGACATAAGCAGTAGAAATTGTTAGGCTACAGAAGACACTTGCAAAATCAACACATTTGAGGTCAATTTCAAATATTATTGCTGAGAAATGGTTTGGCTAGAATAAATTACGCTGGATACTGTGGCATGAAGCTGTGATCCCAGCATTTGGGAGATAGAAACAGAAGGATTGGAAGCTCAAGGCCATACGGTCTAAGACACACACAGAAGACCCTTTCAAAACCAAACAGATGCTAAAGGAGGAAGGAAAAAGGAAGAAACCACAACAACTTTAAGAGCTTAATTGGTTTTCTTTGCAATTCTACAATCAAGCACACTTCACTTCATAAAGCACAGGTTGGGTTTGTAGACCGAGAAGGCTAAGGAAAGCAGGGAAAAAGGAGAAATGTACCGTTTCAAAGTCACTTTCTCTGCAAGGTGAGTGGCAGGGAGTCAGAACCACAGAAAAGATAGCAGATTGGACAATGTCAGATTACAACTGACACTGGGCAAATTGGTTGTTTTCTCTCAGTGTAGAAAAACAGTTCGGCGGCATTGAACATTTGCATGACCAACTCCATTTTGACCTCTCATTGAACTGGTAGGCCCAGTGAAGTAGCTCAGTCCAGTGATTTATAGAAATGAATTCTTTTCTTTCTTTCCTTTTTTGCCCCCCTCTTTTGCAGTGCTGAGGACAAAGCCAGGGCCCAGTGCATGGAAGTGCTCTACCACTGCTACACCTCCAGCCCACAGCCACAATTCTTGACATTTATTTCTTCCCACAGCAAACAATTAATAAGCCAAGAAGTAACCAGTCTCCAAATGTACCAGTTATACACCCACCACACAAATCTTGGTGCTTAGTTATTTGAGGAAAGGGAAAAAAAAAAAAAAAAGGAAAAGCCACCACAGCACAGAGCACACCAGGCACAGTCACAGCCTTCTGTGTGTGCATTTCTGCTCTGCTCAGGCTGTGTAGACAAATAGCAGTGTGGGTCGGCGGAGGCGGGATTTAACTACCACTCGTTCTGGAATTTTTGATAAATAAGGGACAGAGGCTGAGCAAAGAATTAAATGGCATGCATGTGTGCAGACATGCAGAGAGCACGAAGGACATGGAAGATGATGATTCTGAAGGAAGTTTCAAAAGAAAGCTGTTTCTGCCATCCAAACCAGTCCTTCAGACATCCAGTTATGAAGCAGTCACGTGTGACAGCTGTTCCTTTGTCAAGGTTTGTCATGAGCAACTTCCTTTTAAACTCTGACAACCTTTACATAGATAGTATGATGCCATTTGCCGTGTGTGTGTGTGTGTGTGTGTGTGTGTGTGTGTGTGCGCGCGCGCACGTGCTGATTTTTGTATTGATGCTACACAAGTAACAGGGGTAAGTCTGCTGAGGGCAGCACAAATCAAGCCAAGGACACCAGCCCCACTACTTTTCTATGTCTCCTACTCTGCCACGGTCCCTCAGGAAAAATTGATGTGAGTTTCACTGAGGACTGCTCTTGACAAGCAACACCAATTATCGATGTTATTAAACCTCAACCTGGAAGTCTTTTCAGGATTCTATGTAAAGAATCAGGA
The DNA here is from genome assembly GCA_004026605.1 of Ondatra zibethicus. Classification (NCBI taxonomy): domain Eukaryota; kingdom Metazoa; phylum Chordata; class Mammalia; order Rodentia; family Cricetidae; genus Ondatra; species Ondatra zibethicus. The sequence continues at coordinate 48,246 of PVIU01001945.1, read as the reverse complement.
AATCCCCACATTCTCCTGCTGCCTGTGAAGGAAGCTCAGTGGCTATTAATAGGCAAAGCATTTATGCTCTTCTGCCTTGCCAGATGAACCAGATGCATTACCCCAACTTTTCTTGAAAGAACTGACAAACAGTGATTACTCAGGCTTGAGTATTTTGCAAATACTTTCTAAAAATGAACAACTGGGCTGGGCATGGTGCTATACACAATATAGCAATCCCAGCACTCAGGAGGATGAGGCAAGAGGATGCCCACAAGTCCAAGGCCAACATGGTCACGTAGTCCAGGCAAGTTAAAGTGCTAAATCCTGTCTCAAACAAAAACCAGTAAAAAACAAAAATAAAATTTGACTCTTGGTGTGTTGGCTAGTTTAATGTCTTTTTTTTAAAAAAAAAAAAAAAAAAGGTTTTTAAAGACAGGGTTTAAAGACAGCCCTAGCTGTCCTGTAGACCAGGCTGGCCTTGAGCTCACAGAGATCCACTTTCCTCTGCCTCCTGAGTGCTGGGATTAAAGGCATGCGTCACCACTGCCCAGCTTGTTTTTTGTTTGCTTGTTTGTTTTTTGAGTTTTTGAGACAGGGTTTCTCTGCGTAACAGTCCTGCCTGTCCTGGAACTTGTTTTGTAGACTAGGCTGGACTCGAACGCACAGAGATCTGCCTGCCTCTGCCTCCCAAGTGCTGGGATTAAAGGTGTGCGCCACCACTGCCCGACTCTTGGTCCTATAAACCACGTAAGTCCTTTCTTTTCCTAGCTGCTTCTGTTCATGGTGTTTCATCAGAGCAATTGTAACTCTCATTAAAACAAGATCTGAAAGTCATGCTTTGACATCCACAAGAAGGCACACATGTGTACTTCCACAAGAGTGCACACAAGGGGCACACACATGCACCCACACCAATAAACAAACGTTTAAGGTTTTTTAAAAAATGCCAATATGTAATGCATGTCTTCTTCCCAAATTTTAACTATCAAAAAGCTCTAAACTAGGTATGGTAGTGCACACCTATAATCTCAGTACTCGGGTGGCCCAGGCAGGAGCAGTTCGATGCCAGCCTGGGGTACAGAGCCTGTACCCCAAGCAGAGCCTGTCTCAAGCAAAGTTCTTTCTCCATAATGTTTTTGTTCGTTTGCTTTTTCTTTCTTTTTCGAGACAGGATTTCTCTGTGTAGCCCTGGCTGTCTTGAAACTTGCTCTGTAGACCAAAAAAGCTGGCTTTGAACTCAGAGATTTGCCTGCCTCTGCCTCCCAAGTGCTGGGATTAAAGGCGTGCACCATCAGTGCCAGCTCTTCATAATGTTTATGTTAACATGTCAAGAGTTTCATATTGGCCTTTTGAAATAAATTATATTTAACACTTAATGGGGGGGGCTAATTCAGCAGTTAAAAGCACTTGCTGCTCTTACAGAGGAGCAGAATATGGTTCTCAGCACCCACGCTGGGAGCTTACAACCATCACTAAGTCTAGCTCAAGGGACCCTGACACCTCCTTCTGGACTCCAGACGTAATCACATTCACATGTGCACATACCCACACAAGGATACACACTTATACTGATAATTAAAAACAAAAGGTCCTTTAGGGCAGAACATGGTGGTGCACACCTCTAATCCCAGCACGCAGGAGGTGAAGCAGGCAGATAGAGCTCATTGAGTTAGAAGCTGGGGAATTTCAGGCCAGCTGGGACTACACAGTGAGACCCAGCCTAAAAAAAAAAATCTTTTAAGTAAAGAGTTAATGTACTTAACACACACACACAAGAAAAAGAAAAAATCCCACCAAATTTTATTTCCAATACAGTAACTATTAGCAGCTAAGTTCCATGAGATCTTTAAATTTTAAGAGTACAAAGGGTCCTAAGAAGACCCAAGGGGCAGGGCTAATGATGCAGCTCAATGGGGAGAGGGCTTCTCTAACATGCAGGAAGCCCTGAGTTCCATCCCCAGCACCACACAAAACCAGGCAGGGTGGTACAAGTCCTACAGTTCCCACAGCTGTGAGGTGAAGCAGGAAAATTAGGAGTCTACATAGCTTATATAGCAACTCTAATGCCAGTCTGGGATACACGAGGCCCTGTCTCAAGACAAAACAAAAAAGACTAAAGTGCCTAGAGAAAGGGCATCACACTGGCACAGGGCAGGATAACCCGGCACCCGGGAGAGGGAGCCCGCAACGAGACACCATGGTGTGTGAGGTTTCACAACAGGGCAGAAAGAGGCCTGAAGTGCTGCTGTTTCTCGTGCTGGGGAGAGGCTGGGTAGGGGTGGGGCTAAAGGGAAGAGGATGGCATATTACCTGCAGGATGGCCAGGCCAGGCGTGAAGCCCGGGACTTGCTCCTTCATCTGAGTCACCTGGCTCTTCAGTCGCTCCCTTATTTGCCTAGGGGGAAAGAAAAAGCGTGAGTTTCCGTTTCAAGTTTAAGTGAGGCAGGTTAGTTACTGGATGCATCTCTTGGAAATTCAAGCCATCATCAGGGATGAGTTTCTTTTTGTTTTGTCTTTGTTTGAGACAGGGTTTCTCTGTAGCTTTGGAGCCTGTCCTGGAAACTAGCTCTTATAAACCAGGCTGGCTTCAAACGCAGAGATCCGCCTGCCCCTGCCTCCCCAGTGCTGGGATTAAAGGCGTGCACCACCACCGCCTGGCTTCAGCGATGGGGTTTTATCTGGTATGCCATATCTCATGGCCTTCCCACCGATTTCTCAGGCCTCGGTTTAACTTGGATTGTTCTCTAACTTCTACTGACAGCGACTGAACCAAGAAGGAAGTATAGGGAAAGTTGTTTACAATATCTCAGTTGGGGACTGAAGAGGTAGCTCAGCAGTTAAAAGATAAGACCCAAGTTGGGTTCTGAGCACCCACATCAGGCAGCTCACAAGCATCTGTAACCCCAGCTCCCGGGGGATTGGGTTTGATCCTGCCATACACTTGCGTGCACACACACAATTAAGCAACAAATGTTAACATCTTAGTTGGGGCAGATACAGTGCAGTGGTAGACCAGACACCTAGTATTGCGAGGCCCTGGGGTCTATCCTCTAAAAACAGAATGAATCCATGAACGCTCACGGCATCCTCAATCCCACAATGAGTAAATGAAAACTCGGACACTTCTGGAAGACTCTGCTCTTCTTCACCTTTCCACTCCCCACATGCTGTCTTGAGAAGCCTTTATAGTGGAGAACTCTAGTTTATAATGTTGTGACACATTTTAGTGTGACCACAGTCACATGAGGCCGAGGGACAGATCAAAGAACGCCGCTCCAAACCCATGATGGGCTTATCCTATCCTAATTGACAAAAGGATTTAGGTCAAGCATAGTGACACACACCTGTAACCCCAGCACCTGGGAACCTGAGGCAGAAGGGTTGCAGTTTGAAGCCAGCCTGCTCTACACAGCAAGTTTCAAGTCAGAGCTATATGAGGTGAGACTGTCTCAAAACAGATAAAATAAAAAACCTAGACAGGAGTGGTGGCAAATGCCTGTAACCCCAGCACCAGGAAGCAGAGCAGGAGGATCTGAAATTCAAGGCCACCCTCGGTTATGTAGCAAGTTTGTGGCCAGACTAGAATACATGAGACATCTCAGAGAAGGGGAGGATAAGGGAGACAGAGAGAGAGAGGGAGAGATAACGGAGGGATAACCTCTTAAGAAACCAAGATATGGGCTGGAGAGATGGCTCAGCGGTTAAGAGCATTGCCTGCTCTTCCAAAGGTCCTGAGTTCAATTCCCAGCAACCACATGGTGGCTTGCAACCATCTGTAATGAGGTCTGGTGCCCTCTTCTGGCCTGCAGGTATACACACAGACAGAATATTGTATACATAATAAATAAATAAATATTTTAAAAAAAGAAAGAAACCAAGATAATCAGTGTACCAGGATACGTATTTCCATACATTTGAGCAGCCAGTCAACTAAGTCACACCAATGAATACACATCCAAATTATCCACGGGACTCACATCTTTTGGAGAGCTGGTTTTGTATTTGCCTTTCTTCGTGTTCACCTTATCTACACTTGACATACAAATGTAAGCTGGCACTCAAGCCTTACTCATTATAATTGGGACCCTCCCAGCTCTGCTTCTCCCTGCTTTCCCATTGCTGACATCGGCAGGCGTAGACAGCACAGGAATGAGTTTATCTGGACCAGCCTAGTGACCACCACAGTGTTAAAGACCAGGCCTGGTGGCTCAGGTCAGTATCCTAGCTCCTCAGGAGGATCAAAAATTCAAGGTCTGTTTGGGCTACAGACTGAGTTCAGTATCAGTCTGGGCAACTCAGGAGACCGTGTCTTAAAATAAAAATAAAAAAGCTGGATGCAGGGCGAGACTTCTGTAACTCCGATATTCAATGAGACAGAAACAAATTACTGAAGTTACACAAAAGTATCAGGCAAGCCGGTACACAGCCAAAAATGTCTCAGTAAAAAAATAAAAAGTAAAAAAATATTCAGAGTTTTACTCAAAATTTCCAAATTTCTAGTCAGTGACCTTATTTTTTTCAAAACATTACTCAACACAAGAATATAGTTTAAAAAAAAAAAGACTAGATGAACCATAGGTTTTATTTTGTTTGTTTTTTGAGACAGTGTTTCTCTGTGTAACAGCCCTGGCTGTCCTGGAACTCACTCTGTTTCGTTTTGTAACCAGATTTGACCTGGATCATGGACACAGCTCTTCTTCTTCATTGTTTTGGACACAGCTCTCCTTGAAAGAAGAACATCTGCCGAGTTCCCACTTCCTAGCTGTCCCAGCCTTTGCTGCTCCCTGTCAATGACAATGAGCTGTCGCATGGTGCCTGGCAACTGAGGAGCTCTGTGTCAGGTTCCCAGGCTGGCCTCTTCTTCCAGCTCCCTTCCCTCTAACCTCTGTCAGTACGGAGCACTTAGGACACAAACAGGAGGAACACAAAGTGCCTCCGTTCAGTGCTCTGTTGTGCAAGCTGGGCTTGGTGCGCATGCCTTTAATCCCAGCAGCTGGGAGGTAGAAGCAAGAGGGTCAGAAGTTGGAGGTTACCCTCAGCTACACGGTGAGCTTGAGTCTACCCTGAGCTACACGTGAATGTGTCTCAAAAACAAAAAATGGAGGAGGGCAGAGGGGCATGTGATAGGCAAAATTTTTCTACCTTATCCCAAACGAAGCAAAACCTATGCTGCACAATTACTCCCAAAACAAAAAAAGGCACAAAGACAGCAGGAAGAAAAGAAGAAAAGAAACAATAGAAGAAACAGATAGACACTTGAGATTACCCCCTTATCAAGTGGGAAGGCAGGAGAGCTCTCTTTGTGCCACTCACAAATGAAACACAGGATCACAATAGGCCAGTGACTTTCTAAACAACTGGCAAAAAGGTGAGCAACTCCCTGAAGTGGGCAAGCAACAGAAACATGGAAATTGGGATCTGGGGTTAGCACAGAAACTACTTTATTCTGGTGTGACAGAATCATCCCAGGGTTTGGAACACAGGTCACATGGTCAGTTTGTTCTGACTGCTGAATTGGAAAGGGACCAGGAATGTTACAATCCGAGGTACTAGAAAGAAACCACCGCGGCCGCAGAATCCAGCCAAGATTGGATTACATCACTACTGACAGTTTAATTAAAAAGAAAAAAAAAGTGATAGGATTCAAATCTGCATGAAGCACACAGAAAATGTCACAGCTATACACAGCTTTGCGGACCATGAAATGGCAGTGGAAAAACAATTAACTGGGAGTATTCTAAAGTCCACAGCAGACTTCACGCTGACACAGCCCATCTATTTACCAAACCTTCTGAAAGGAAGTGGCCATTGGAGACCTAAAGTTGGAAGTCTAGGGAGAAATAAAAATAAAAACACTCAGCAGGTGGTAAAGCTATGGGAACTTAGGTGGTGAATTGGAAAACACTGGCTTCGCTCAGTAGGATAAGACCATAGATCAGAATGTTCCAGAGTGCTATGCTACCATTTGAAATAGCCCAGGTTGAAGTTTCCTTTTTAAGGGGAAAAATGGTTTTAGCTGGAAACTAGTTACACTGACTCCCTAAACTTTTCCTAACAGGCAGCTCTCTCTTCCGTGAAGGTTCGTGTTTTTCTGTATATGGGTATCACACATGTATATGTGGGAACACGCATGTGTTTGGAGATTGGAGAACCCTGGATGTTGTTTTAAGTCCCTTACTGGCTTGGAACTCACTTAAGCTAACTAACCAATGAAGCACTAGAATCTAGGCCTTAAAAAATTTTTATTTGAGCCAGGAACGGTGGCAGACACCCTTAATCCCAGCGATTGGAAGTAGGCAAATCTTTATGAGTTTAAGGCCAGCCTGGAATACATGAGGGTCCAGGTTAGCCAGGGTTACACAGCGAGACCTTGTGTTAAAGACAAATAAGTAAATAAATTACTGTATGCCATATGTATGTGGTCAGAGGACACCTGAGGGAGTAATTTTCTCCTCCCACAGTGTAGGTCTTAAATGCAAGCCATCAGGCCTGGCAGCGGGCACCTTTACCACCGAGCCATCTCACTGCCCCCTTTCTTTCTTTCTTTCTTTCTTTCTTTCTTTCTTTCTTTCTTTCTTTCTTTCTTTCATTCTTTCTTTCTTCCTCTCTCTCTGTTTTTAAAAAGCCATCTCTATTTCTATTGCTTTGAAGACGGAAAAGTAGTCTGCTTTTGCTTTCTGGATTGGCTACTAAGGACCCTAAAATACAGAGGACGAGGAAAGCTGAGTCCGTTACAGCTGGAGCAGGGGAAGCTGAGGAGCTATAAGAAGGGAGCACGGAGAGAAAACACAGGCACAACCTCCCTGCCCTCATGAAGCTGCCCTCAAAGCCCGAGGAAATTAAACGGTAGTAAGTCCTTCAGTTTTTATAGCCCATATTTCCAGAAACTTGAAGTGCTGTCACAGAACAACTTCCTTACAATCTTGTGTGTATGTGTGTGTGTGGTTTTTCAAGACAGGGTTTCTCTGTACTTTTGGAGCCTGTCCTAGCTCTTGTAGACCAGGCTGGCCTCGAACTCACAGAGATCGATCAGCCTGTCTGTGCCTCCCGAGTGCTGGGACTAAAGGTGTGCACCACCACTGCCCTTCCTACCCTAACCCCTCCCCCCCATGGCTCTCCATCGCCCTTGGGCTAGATCTTCCACGTAAAGACTCCAGAGCAAATCCAGGCCAAAAGAAGCAACTGGGAATACTCTGGTCCCCGAACAGAACAACTCATGCCCGATTCATGTCATTCTTCAGCAACCAGTGCAATCGAAGGGAAGATGTTCATCAGTCTGTAGGTAGGAGCAATTAGTACCAAAGTGTGTGCAGAAACCCAAAAGCCACGGTGCACCACTCACGTCTCTCTGGTTCTGACCAACGGGCACCAGGGAAATATCACAGCCAAGTGGATATGACGTAAGAAGTGAAAACACGGGGATGCCGTTTTAAGATGATACTGGCATCTAGTGGGTAGAAACCAGAGGTGCAACAAATAGATTTGGTCGTGAGAGGCTTCAAAAATGTATTGTTTAAAAAGTAGACCATGTGGATGTGGTGGCCCATGCCTTTAATCCCAGACTCAGGAGGCAGAGGCAAGGGCATCTCTTTGAGTTCAAGGCCAGCCTGGTCTATACAAAGTTCCAGGATAGCCAGAGCTACAGAACAGAATACTTGTCTCAAAACAAAACAAAACACAGTAGGCTATACAGATGAAGAGATGGGTCAGTGGTTAAGTAACTGCTGACCAGCCTGATGACCTGAGTTTAGACCCTGGGAGCCACACGGCAGAAGAGAAACGATTCCCAAATTGTCCTGACCTCCAAACACAAGCTGCGGCACAATACCACCAAGCCCCTCCCCTCCCCCCCAACCAAATAAAAAATAAGTGTAATAGCCGACCACCCTGTTGTAGCATATTATCTTAAGGTGTGTTACTTTTGTTTATGCTCTGGAGCATTTGTTTAACGATGCAAAGATTAAATAAAATTCACCTGCGATCAGCAACTAACTGACAGGAAGTGATAATGAGGAGCCAGGTGAAGGGTTTATAAAGAGGGGCAAGAAAAAGCGAGAGGACTTCTTGAAAGAAGCAAGGAGGTGAGCTACTTGCTATTCAACCTCTCTGGGAAGCAGGATTCTACCTCAGCCTTTGAATCTTGAGTTTAGAGGGACAGAGATGTAGATAAATTCCCTTGGTAGCTTTGAAAGAGTTGGTGCCTGAGGGAACAGAATTTCCTCAGGCTGCAGCTGCCAGACCACTGCTGGTAGCTGCGAAGTAGTAGTCGTAGCTTAAAAGACAGCAACAATTAAAGACACACTACACACAAAATTAAAGTAAATGTAATAAAAATTTTAACTTTTAAAAGATTTATAGGTTATTTATATGCACAGGTGTTTTACCTAAATGTAGGTATATGCATTGTGTGTGTGCGTCTGGTACCTGCAGAGGTCATGGGGTCATATCCCTGGAACTGGAGTTACAGATGGTTGTAAGCTACCATGAGCTAGGAACCTAACCTGGGTCCTCTGGAAGAGCAGCCAGGGTTCTTAACCCACTGCCCCAATAAAAACGTCTTTTTTTTTTTTTTTTTTTTTTTTTGGTTTTTCGAGACTGGGTTTCTCTGTAGCTTTGGAGCCTGTCCTGGAACTAGCTCTTGTAGACCAGGCTGGACTCGAACTCACAGAGATCCGCCTGCCTCTGCCTCCCGAGTGCTGGGATTAAAGGCGTGCACCACCACCGCCTGGCAAAAAACATCTTAATAAAATAAAATGTTTAAATGGCAAATTAAAAACCAGCAGTGGTGGCTCATGCCTATAATCCTAACACTCAGCTGAGGCAGGAGGACTACTATAAGTTCTAGGTTAGCCTGGGCTACAGAATGAGCCCTAATCCCAGGCTAATGGGATAGGCCAGAAGAGCTTGCTGCCGAGGCTGACAATCTGAGTTCAATCACTAGAACCCACATGGTGGAAGCAGAGTGAGACCTAACCTTAAAATAAATAAATGAACAAGCAAATAAATATACAGATGGGTTATAAATTCATTCGAGAAGGGTAACAGATGGACACCATCAGAATCCTGGTGTACGCAGGGAGGGTAAGGTTCCTGAACAACGAAGTCCTGACTCTGACTGCTACCCTACTCTGGGAAGGAGCAGATCACCTGCTCGGCTCCAACAAGCCCCTGACGTTACACACGCAGACCGCAGGGCCGGAAATGTAGTTCAGGGGACAGGCTGTTGGCTGGCACATAGAGCCCCAGCTTCAATGCCCAGTACTGCAAGAATGCAGAACACAACAGTGCCAAACTCTCTACTGTCTTTCAAAGAGCCAGACACCCAGATTTTCAATATAATCTCAGACACGAGGGTGTTGCAATTTTTAAAAATAATTCTGCAAGCCAAACAAAACACTTGGCTTATAAGCTACTGTTTTGTTGCAAGACAGTTAGGAGACAAGATGGGACAGCTCTGCGTACAAAGAGCTTAAGCAGCTGTGGCCGACTATGTGCCAATAAGGAAGTCACGCCAATGGGTCTTCCAGTACAGGCCTCACACCAGCTTTAGTCTCTCTCCATCTACCATTACTAAACTGTAGATCTGGCTGTCAGAGCTTGTGGTGACAAGGAATAGCTGCCACAAGCCCCCTGTAAACTGGGACATCATTGCCAGTGGGGGACATGGACGTCTAAAACGTATCTGCTTGAAGAGGAAAAGAGGGTAGGACACCAGTACACTGTGAGGATCTGACTTTGCAAGCTCATTTTGAAGAAGAGGCTTCATCTTAAGCCATATAATAAGCTGGGGGGCGGGTGATCTCAGCTCCAGAATATGCTGCCATAGCAGGAATTTGAAAAGATGCCCTAAAAATGACCAGTTAAGATAGGGAGCAGGACCATAAAATTTAACGAGGTCCAGAGGTCCTTGGGAGGCATCCTGTCCTTGAAGATTCCTTGTCAGTGTTAGGTTTTCACGCCCAAAAACTGACCAATGGTTTCAGAAACTACCTTATCCTATGCCTTCCTTACCCAATCCCAAGACGATAGGACATGAACTCCCCTGATTACGGCATTTCCCCTTTAAAAGTTCTGCCCTCCCACTTTCTGCACCCACCATGCTGGGGTCCTGGAAAAGTGTTGGTCCAAACTTAAGTTTGAATATTATTAAAAACCCTCATGTAATTTGCATCAGAAATCCAGCTCCATGAACTCATTTGGGGACCAAAAACTTGGGCATAACAATACCAAAAAAAGCTCCATGTTTCTGCTCTAGAGAAGATGAAAGGAAAACCTCAGGTAAAAGGGCCGAGGGCTCAGCACCTGTTTGGTCTCTAGCCCCCACATCTGATGGCTGCGGAGGAGCCCTTTCCTGGCTTCCATGGGCACTGGCACACATGTGCACGTACATATACAGACAGACAGACAGACCAACACACACAATTACAAACAAAATGAATCTTAAAAACAAGCCCCCCCCCTTTATTTTTGGTTTTTTGAGACAGGGTTTCTCTTTGTAGCCCTGGTTGTCCAGGAACTGGCTCTGTAGACCAGGCTGGCCTGGATCTCACAGACAGATACATCCACCTGCCTCTGCCTCCCAAATGCTGTGATTAAAGATGTGCGCCACCACATTCAGTCTAAGAAGTCTTTTCAGAAAGAGCAATTAATTAAAGGAAGAGCCCCTAGCTGAGAATGCAGGATTAATTACAAACAAACAAGAGGGAAAGCCAAACAGATCAAGAAAACAGAACAGACCCCTGGAAGAATGATGCTCTCAGCTAAGAACCATAGCAAGGTGGTTCTGACACCGGCAGCCCTCCCCTGTACCATGCACCCTCTTAGAGTGTTCACACTTATGCAGGGGGAAAGTTTCACCTCCACTGTGAGCTTTCCTCGCCTAAAGAGGGCCAATCAGTTTTCCACAAGCCACCCCTGCTGACCCAAGGCAGTTATTTACTAACTAGAGAGGTCAAAGGTCCAAGGCACGGGTTATTTTTGGCTTAGAGCCGCCTTCTCCACAACATTGATAGGCTCACAGCCCAAGTCCAAGCCACTTCAACAAGAAATATGACCTTCATTTTCATGAACACCGAACCCACACCACAGAAACCACCTTGAGAGCAGAGCGCTCCTCCCTGCTCTGGTTCTCCCTGTCACTTGACATCTAATTTATCATGCCCATATAACCATCAAAAAAACAAAAAAAAACAAAACCCTATGAGGGGAGAGATTTGGGCTGTTTCTTTTATTTTATTCACTATTGGAGTTCTGGCATAGAGAAAGCACACAGACAGCGCTGAGTAAATACCCAAGGGACACACATCACTGTCTCTATCCCCAGGCCTTACCCCTCCCCCCACAGGTTCCAGGAAAGAGTGGGCTATAAAGACCTTCCCCCAAGAAACAAAAACAAAAAGGCTGAGTCTAGTGGCAGAGGGCTGGAATCCTAGCTGAGAGGCTGAGGCAGGAGGATACCGAGTTTGAGGCTTGCCAGAGCTATAGAATGAGTTCAAAGCTAGCCTGGGCAATTTTTTGGGAACCATCACAAAATAAAAAGTAGAAAAGAGAATTAAGGAAATCATAGTTCAGGTGTTAAGTATTAGGTTCTAGATTTAGTCTCAAATGCCAGGGGTGAGGTGAGGGTAGATGTCTTTGACCCAGCAAAAGGAAAAGTCCATATAGACTGTGAATAGAGCTAAGGTATATTGAACACTGAAGATTCTTCAGTGTTTCTGTTAGGAACTCATTTAGGTAGCTGGGTGGTGGTGGTGCACACCTCTAATCCCTCTAATCCTGCCACATGGGAGGCAGAGGAAGGAGGGATTTCTGTGAGTCCAAGGCCAGCCTGGTGATGGGGAAAGACCCTGCCTCACAAAACTAAAGCCCTCATTCATTTCGCTAGAAACCCAATAATAGATATTACTTTTAATTTACGCCTGAGGAAATTACAACACAGATGTTAAGAAATTTGCTGGGCTGGAGAGATGGCTCAGTGGTTAAGAGTACTGACTGCTCTTCCAGAGGTCCTGAGTTCAATTCCCAGCAACCACATGGTGGGCTCACAACCACCTATAATGAGATCTGGTGCCCTCTTCTGGCCTACAAACAGGATACTGTATAAATAAGTAAATCTTTAAAAAAAAAAAAAAAAGAAAAAGAAATTTGCTTAAGACCACACAACTAGTAAGAAGTGAAAAAGTTTCTAGGTGTTTTAGATACAGACATAAACACATGTCACATATTACCTAAGTTATTTCATTATTTTTTTCATGTGGGTGTGTGGGCATGTATATATATACACCAGGTATGTTCTTGATGCACAGACATTGCAAGAAATCTGCTGTATAATCTCACTTACAGTGGGTCTAAATCCATGCGGACAGCAAGAGAATAAGACAGGGCTGGGGTAAAACCAGATGTAGTCCAAAGAATACAATGTAAGAAACGGTGTAAACATCAGGGGTCTAGAGTGTTGGGGTAAAGCCTGAGAACTGTGGGTACCCAAAGAATACTGTATCCAGGATTGTGTTGAGTAAGTCCACTTTAGCAAATCTTATAAAAGAGGTAACCTTGTGAAAGATGACCGCCCATGCACTTATTTCACTATAACAAACAAACATTTACTGCCTATATGCATGCCATATTGGGCCAACCTCAAATATACATTATTAAGTTTTTAAAAATGATTATTGATGTGCATGTCTGTATATAAGTGTATGACACGCCTGTGCATCGGTACTCAGAAGGCGGCATCTGTTCCCTTGGAGCTGGAGTTACAGGCAGTTATGAGTGGTCTGACCAGGGGGCTAATAACTAACTGAGAACTCTGGAACGAGGAGAAGTGCCCCTAAGCCCCGAGCCACATCTGCAGTCCCCACAAGAAGGCTTATTTTAAGAAAGAAAAAAGCTTGACAATACAGACCTGTAATCCTAGCACTTGGAAGATGTAAGCACTAAATTAGTAGTTGAAGTCCAGGCTCAGATACATTTGAGTTTGAGGCAAGCCTGGGCTACATGAGACCCTGTCTTTAAAAAAATAAAAACAAAAAAGAAGAAAAAGTACTCAGATGTATGCATTGGGATTTCTAGTCCAAAAATGTGGGGTTCTTCCTTGCCTTTGAGCAAGATTCACCAGATATTTATTTATATTTCTCCTCTTTGTTCACCTTCCCAACCTCCAGTAAAGGATCACGATGCCTGGGGTAGGTTTCACCATTATTCTCTAAAAGCCTCTACCCATAAAACCAAGGGCTTATTGAACAGTTACATTAGCCACAGCAGTTACAAAATAACTAGTGATACCTAATGTCCTAAAAGCAACCTTCAATAAGGTCACAAAATATCCCTCTCTCTCCTCCTCTCCTAATTCCCCAATATTCACTCCCCAAACAAAAAGCAAGGAATGCCCAGTGGTTAAGCATACTAAATGGCTCAATTCCCAACCCTCTCCCCGCCAAAACCAAAAGGGAGTACATTCGGCAAACATTGCCACCAGTTAAGCATTGAAATCTGCAGCGCCAGAACAGGTGAGGTCAAATGGACTGTGGAGGAGAGTCAGCACACTGGAGCCAAAGTAAAAAAAAAAAAAAAAAAAAAATAAGTTTAGTGCCAGGACGGATAGGTGGCTGTTAAAGCGTGAAGCATGAGGGGGCTGGGGTCGCTCAGTGTGCATCCCTTGCCTTCCATGTGCGACACCTTGAAAGAGGAGCACTAACCGGAGTAAGAGAAAGTAAAATGCTGCAGTCATCGGTGTACTGAGGAATGTGTTGGATCAGAAGAGATCCTCTAGGCTGGGTGTGGTGCCGCACGCCTTTAATCCCAGCACCGGGAAGGCAGAGGCAGGACGGTCTCTGTGAGTTCAAGACCAGCCTGATCTACGCAGTGAGCTCCCGGATAGCCAGGACTCTGTGGAGAGACCGTGTCACAAAACAAAACAAACAAAAATACTCAGAAAGAGACCCTCTGTCACCAAACAACCATGTCAAGTCATGCCACAATCGAATTACCATAGGCAAGCGGCTACGCGGGGTTTCTGAGTTCTGACTCTCCAAGCAGCCCTGGTCTGGGAAGAAAGATGCCAGCGGCCGCACTTTTGAGAGCAAGGTCAGGCCAGGACTTGCCGCCAAAACACAAGCGTGTAGCCGATTGCAATCACACATTGGGCCGGGGATGCGTTTCTCTGGCTTCAGAAAACTGATCTTCAGCTTCTAGGGGCCGTGTCGATGTCCTCCCTTCCCACCCAGCCCATTTGATTATGCCACAAGCACCTTTCCTGCAAAACCCGGGTGCATGGAGATCGTGCACGTCTGAGCCCGTCACCCCTATCAGCAAATGGCAGGTGCTTACGCGGAGACCACCTTCCCGTTCAGGATTCCCGCCGGCGCCATAGCATTTACTAGTCTGCCACCCACGACGAACAGATTCCAGTCCCTCCGCGGGCGCGCTCCGGACAGCGCAACCCACGTGCTCAGAGGAGCCTCCCAGGGAAATACAGTCACTGCGCCTGCGCCCCGCTCCCAGCCGCGAAGGTGAGCGGGCGACCCGGAATGACGTCGTTGGTCCGCTGACAGCCGAGAGCCGGGAGAGTCAGCGGGAGCCGGAGGGCCCAGCAAGATTGTCGCTAAAGACTGGCTGGTGGTTGTGACTGGCTGTGCAAAGAGCCTGTGCAGAACCCGCCTCCGACTGGCCGGGAGCTTCCCGCCCCGCTTTCAGCCAATCAGAGATCATATCTAAGGGGCGTGACGGTGGGGGCGGGGTCCGGCGGGAGCCGCGGCCGAATGGGCCTGTCTGAGCAAGTTCCCCGGCTCCGGAGACTTTTCTTGGTTGCTGTGCCAGAGTCCTGCGCTGCTGTGTCTCTCTGCGTGATTTTTTGGATCGTAGTTGCTTCTCCGGGCCTTGGGCTAATTGCGGGTGCTGGACCTGGAGCCGGTGTCGCGGCTTTCCACTTTGTCACAGCCCAGAGTGTGGTGGAGCACCTGGGGTAACTTTGCTTTTCTGTAACCCTCCTAGCAGGAATGAGGCAATTGTGCCCCTCAGGTTAGCTCTCTGCCTAGAAACAAAAGCACCCCAGGAAATTGAATTTTCCCCTGGAATCTCGTGCTGGGTGAAGCTGCTTGGTGTTAGCCAGACTAGAAACTTGTTTAGGTTAAGAGATTTCACACAGATCACCTCACAAGGATGAAGCCTAGACAGTGATGGGTGGGACCACCCTTGACCTTGACTGTTCAGCTCTGTGATAGTCTGACTTAAATAGTACCCTGATATTAGGATCCAGAAGATAAGACTTCTCTTTCTCCCACTACCCAATGCGATCACATTGAATAAATCTCCCTTTTCTGTAGTTTACTATTGTTTAGTTGACTTATTAAGGATGGTGGCCAACCTGGTTTATTGGATTGTCAGGGCCTAGGATCTGACTCTCAATTCCAGCAACAGTATGGATGATCAGTACAGCCCTGGTATAGACAAGATCAAGACAAGGTCGCTACTTCTGAACTATATATAATTCGGCCTTCCATAATTTAAAAGTCTAGGTCGAACATGCTGCCCCCTCAGGACTAAACCCTGAGGCAGGTTCAGCCCGGCGCTGAGAGGGGCATCAGAACTGGAGCGTGGGGCTCCCGCAGTGTGGCGGCGGCAGGAGGAGTCAGGATGAATAACCCTCCCTTTTCAGTAGAGACCCCGCTATCCATCATCTAGATGCCGGTTGCTTCCTGGCAGATACCCCTCCCGGTTGGACCTGGTGAAGAAATGAGTTTGGGCATTTCCTTCTGAGCCTGGTGGTGGGAAGGATGTTTCAACTAATGGCAGGGCGTGGGGTTACCCTTCCCCTTTCTGCACCGGGGATTAAAAACCCAGGGCCTTGCAGGTTAGGCAAGCACTTCTACCAGCCGCTCAGTTCCCAGCGCCAGGGCAGAGCTTTTACTGAACTTGATTTTTTTTTCTGCCCTAGTGTGTGTGGATTTGTTTGTAACTTTCTCCTGAAATCTGGGGCTGTTTTACATTACATCCATATGTAGAATTAGAAAATCTTTTTTTTTGTTTCGTTAGCAGTTAACTGAAGTATAATGTGCATACTATAAAATCTGCCCGTTTTTTAAAAATACACATTTATGATTTTCAGTACATTTAGAGAGCTGTGCAGATGACTTCATTGCTGGTTGGTTAATTTTTTATTTTTGGTAATGTTCAACCCAGGGCCTCTACCACAGCTAAACATGAGTTTACCACTGAGCTACAGTCCAAGCCTCTACTATTTTTTAAAAATATTTATTATGCATACAGTGTTCTGCTTGCATGTATACCTGCATGACAGAAGGGGACACCTGATCTCCTTATAGATGGCTGCGAGCCACCATGTGGTTGCTGGGTATTAAACTCAGGAAGAGCAGCCAATGATCTTAGCTTCTGAGCCATCTCTCCAGCCCTGGTATTTTTTAAGTCTGTACAAGTGCAACATAAACCAGATATGGTGGCACACACCTTTAATCCCAACACTTGGGAGGCGAGGCAAGAGGATCAGAGTTTAAGGTTATCCTCAACTACATCGCAAGTACCATGCCAAGCCTACCCTATGTGAAACTCTGTCTAAAAAAAGGAGAGGGGAGAGGGGGGGAAAGAAGGAGGGAGGGAAGGAGAGAGGGAGGGAGGGAGGGAGGAAAAGAAAGAAAGAGAGATGAAAAGGCCTGGAGAGATGGCTCAGTGGTTAAAGTATTTGCAGCTTTTATAGAGGACCTAGGCTTGGTTCCCAGCACCTACACAGCAGCTTATAACTCCAGTACCAAGCAATCCAACTCCCTCTTCTGACATCCATGGCTCCTACACACATGAGCTAAACACACACAAACACATACAATAAATATTTTTAAATGGAAGAAAATGTCCCTGTAAATAGCCGTTAGTGTTTCTCTTCTACATTGCATTTCATAGAAGGCTTTTACTAATGTCTTGTTTGGGAGGAAGAGACCCAAGCCCCACTTAACAGATAGGAAAATGGTCTTAGACAAACAAGCCCACCTCCCAAAGCTATGCCTGGGTTAGGCCCCAAATCTTGTTTCCTCATCCCTATGTCTATTGCCTTTGACCTAGCAACAGACTAGATTTCAGTGACAGTGTCTGTGTGTGGCCTGTAGAGTTCACTCATCGAACAAATGGCTGTTAAACAGCCATTTTGTGCCAATAATTCTGCTCCAAATATTGACAGCACTCTAGAGAGCCAGGAATCACAGTGGACTGTTCTGCACCCAGTTTAAAGTCTGGTACAGGATACAAACACCAATTAAATATGTCATTTTAGAGATGAAAAAAGAGTCATGCTATTTTTTTTTATTTATTTTTCAGTGCTAGGGATGGAAACCGAAATCTTGTACTTGCTGGGCAAATGCTGTACTGACTGCTAAGCGACACCCCAGTCCAGAGACATACTATTAAAAAAAAAAAAAGTCAGCTGAGCCAAAGTATTAGTTACTTTTCTGTGACTGTGGTAAAAACATTATGACCAAAGCAATTTACAAAAAGGTTTTCTTTGAGGCTTTGTTCCAGAGGGATAAGAGTCCAGCAGCGTCATAGTGGGAAGCGCGGCAGCTCGCTAGCTAGCGGGACAGCTAGGGCCGCAGCTGCGCTCACTTCTCAAACCCCAAACAGGAAGCAGATTCTGCATCAAAATGACAAGAGACCTTAAAACCACAAAGCCTTCCTCCAGTGAAGTACCTCCTTCAGCAAGGCCACACCTCCTAGTCCTCCGTTACCTAGGGAGCATTAATACATCTGAGTCTATGGAAAAAGACATGCTCATTCAAACCGCCAGAACCAAGCATGGTGGCGCACGCCTTTCATCCCAGCACCTGGGAGGCAGAGGCAGGCGGATCTCTGTGAGTTCGAGGCCAGCCTGGTCTACAAAGTGAGTTCCAGGACAGCCAGGGTAACACAGAGAAACCCTGTCTTGAAAAACAGGAAAAGGAAAACACAAAACAAAATGCCCCCCGCCAACTCAGCTAAAAGGATAGGTGGTGATGGCCGAGGAGATGGGTAAATTATTACAGTTTTTTTTTTTAACTTTTCATCTGACACTGCTGAAGGTTGAAATTCACACAAAGCACATAATAGGCAAACACTCAACCACTGTGCCACATCCTCAGCATGAACGCTGTGCTTGCAAGTGTGGTAAGAGAAGTTTCTCTGGGCATCTGACGTGAGAGGACCCTGACTCAAGAAAGGGGCTTGGAGTATAAGAGAGAAAGCAAGGATTTGGTCCGACCAGCTAGGCAGGTAGAGTTGCCATTTTCATATTTTTATGACAGGATCATGGTGGGGAATAAGATCCCCAAATGTCTTTAGATGCCTCCTGGACATCCAGTCCCTAGAATATTTCAATGTTTGGAATTCTGGGTGAGTAGGGGAGATGGTTCCATGGGTAAAAACACTTGCCGGCAAGCCTGACAACCTGAGTTCCTGCCCAGACTCAAAGTGAAAGTTGGATGCAATCCAGTAGATCTGTAAATCCAGCATTCCTCCTGTTGGATGGGAGGCAGAGGCGGGAGAATCATGCAGGGGCTGGGAACAGCAGAACCAATGGGAGACCCTGCCTCAAAACAGGGGAAGAGAGAACTGATTCCTGAAAGTTATCCTTTGACCTCCACTTGCAGTGCAGGCTTGGTGTACACACACACACACACACACACACACACAGAGAGAGAGAGAGAGAGAGAGAGAGAGAGAGATAGAGAGAGAGAGAGAGAGATACTGTCAGAATCCATAATCTAGCTGCTGCTCAGGCTATGGAACCTTGCAGTATCTCTATCTCTGTCACAGATACCCGCAGGCACGCTACTGAGCCTCTAAGACTTCCAGGTGGCAGGGCTCTGACGTGGGGGAGGGAGTTTACATCCAGGCGGGTGTGAGCAGCTGCACTTCCTGTCTTCCACCCCCTTCTCTGCCATCCGCCTGGGAGGGCCTGGCTGCAGGCTTGTGCTGTACCTATCCTCACTAAGAGAATCCTGCTTCTGCCGCAGGAGCCCTGATTTTCGTCTCTTCAGCGTCCCCACCATGCTGTCTTGTCTCTGGTCCTGGGGTCTGAACTCTCTTCAGAGTGACTGCCATGCTGCTGTCTATGTTTGTTTGTCCATGGTACTACTAGCTCTTCTGATACTTAAAAAAAAAAAAAAAAAAAAAGGATTTATTTATGGGCTGGAGAGACGGCTCAGCATTTAAGAGCACCGGCTGCTCTTCCAGAGGTTTTGAGTTCAACCACAGCAACCACATGGTGCCTCATAACTATTTGTAATGAGATCTGGCGCCCTTTTCTGGCCTGCACTTGTATATGCACACAGAACACTGTAAACATAATAAATCTTTTTTTAAAAAAGATTTATTTATTTATTACATATACGGTGTTCTGCCTGCATGCATGCCTACACAACAGAAAAGGGCACCAGATCTCATTACAGATGGTTATAAGCCACCATGTGGTTGCTGGGAATTGAACTCATGACCTCTGGAAGAACAGCCAATGCTCTTAACCACTGAGCAATCTCTCCAGCTCCTCTAATACATTTCTTACTCTCCAACAATTCATCTCAGTGTTTCCTTGAGCCCCATATGAGACCTTTCACACACATCTTTCTTTCTTTCTTTTTTTAATTTGTTTGCTTTTATTTTACCTGTATGGGTGTTTTGCTTGCATGTATGTCTATGCACAGTTTGCATGCCTGGTGCCTCCAGAGGCCAGAAGAGATTGTCAGATTTCCTGGAACTGGAGTTACACAGGCAGCTGTGAGCCATCATATGCATGCTGCAACTGGAATTCAGGCCCTCAGAACGAGGAGCCAATGCTGTTAATCACTAAGTCGCTACTCCAGACCCCTTCTTACATATCTTAAAAAAAGAAAAAAGAATTACAGGAGATGAGGAGTTAGGGGAAGAAGGAATGAAAAAGGAAAAGCCCAACAGATGAGAGGAAAACCATAAAAACTTGTTGTCTTAGCAAATGAGGAGTGGGGTGGTGGTGGCATAAGCCCTTAATCCCAGCACTTGGGAAGCAGAGGTAGGCAGATCTCTGTGAGTTCGAGGCCAGGCCAGTCTGGTCTAAAGAGTGAGTTCTAGGACAGCTAGGACTGTTACATAGAGAAATTCTGTCTAGGACCCCCCCCCCGCAAATAGAAAGCAAATGACATATTTTGTAGAAAGAGAGGCAATCCAGACAAATGCTGACGACAGGGCAAATAAGTAAAGACAAAAATGATCATTTTTCTGGGACTAGAAAGACAAAATATTTAAATGCTAATAATGGTAGTCACTACTAATGCTGTGTATCATTTTTGCCCAGGCTCCTTTTTAATTTCATAATATCTATCAAAAATTTAAATGTGGGGCTGGAGAGATGGCTCAGAGGTTAAATGCACTGGCTGCTCTTCCAGAGGTCCTGATTCCAATTCCCAGCAACCACATGGTGACATACATAAGGTAGAACACTATATAAATAATAAATAAATAAAATCTTTATAAAAAATAAGTAAATAAATAAATGTAGCATTGTGGCACATGCCTTTTTTCCCAGCAGGTGGGAGGCAGAAGCAGGAGGATCTCTGTGAGTTCAAGCCAGACTGATCTACAGAGAAAGTTCTAGACCACCTAGAGCTATATAAGTGAGACCCTGAGCCGGGGCGGTGGTGGTGCATGCCTTTAATCCCAGCACACGGGAGGCAGAGGCAGGTGGATCTCTGTGAGTTCGAGACCAGCCTGGTCTACAGAGCTAGTTCCAGGACAGGCTCCAAAGCCACAGAGAAACCCTGTCTCAAAAAAAACCAAAAAAAAAAAAGAGTGAGACCCTGATGTACACATTATATGTGTGTGTGTGTGTGTATACAAATTATATATAATTTGTTATTGTATCAGGGTGGGATGGTACATACCTATAAAATCAGCACTTGGGAGGCACAGGACTGGTCTAGGCTAAATAAATAGATTCTCTGTTACTAAAAAAAATCTAAATGTGTAAATTACTTTGAGTTTTCAGCTCTAAGAATTTATCCAACAGTAATATTTACACAGAAAGAAATGGATATATAATATTATCAGAATATTAATTGTAATAGTAAACTAAAGCTTTCCATTATAACCTATCTTGTTGTTATAGAATTAGTGGATATGCATGTGAAGACAGGTAACATAGGCTCCATGTTGTTTTGTTATTACTTGTAAGTCTTTTGAGACATGATCTCACTGTGCAGTCTAGGTTGCCTCAAATTTCCAGTCTTCCTGTGCAGGTATATACCACTTTTCTGGTGGTTTTTGTTTGTTTGTTTGTTTTGAGACAAAGTCTCACGTAGCCCAGGCTGGCCTTGAACTCGCTATGTAGTTGAGGATGGCCTACAGTTTCTACCCTTCTTGCCTCTACCTCCTGAGTACTAGGATTACAGGCACGGTACACATCTGTGCTGTCAGGATGATGTCATCTAGTGTCTCAGGGCAGATTCTTTTTCTCTGCCAATTTAAAGACTAAAACAGCAGGAAAAGCAGGACCTCAGCATGCAGTCAAGTTTTATCAACAGTGAAAGCCCAGGGTCTCTCGGCTCTGTGGAAACTCTTCTACCACCGAGCTTAAACCCAAACCTCAGTGGGTACCATTTTAAAAATTTTATAGAGGAAAATTTTGTTTTTCCTGGTTTAATTATCTATTACTCTCATTCTTGTGAACCTTAATTTCTTTCTACTTAATTTTTTCTTGTTGAGACAAGGTTTCCCTGTGTAGCCCCGGCTGTCTGGAACTCACTCTGAAGACCAGCCCAGCCTTGAACTCAGAGATCTGCCTGCTTCTGCCTCCCAAGTATTGGGATTAAAGGCATACACCACCACCACTCGCCTCTGCTTAATTTTTACTGTCCATAAATAAAGACAGTGGGCAGTCATTTTCAGTTCTAAATTTACATTTGAATGGCCTTATAGCTTCGAAAATACTTATGCCCAGGCTCCACCCCTAACTAAGAACTTGGAATGAGATCAGGCTGTCAGTACTCTTTGATATTTGGAGTGTATTCTTTGATATTTGGAGTGTATTCTTTGATATTTGGAGTGTATTCTTTGATATTTGGAGTGTATTCTTTGATATTTGGAGTGTATTCTTTGCAATTTTGGCATCAAGAATATACACATATTAGGGACAAACTTCCACTGCTGTGAAATTATTTTCTTAGAATAAAAATTCCAGTTTTTAAGATAAATCATTTTTTCTTAGGAATAATAGAATTATCATTTTCTATCCTCTTAAGGATCATATGTTTTATATATATATATCACATAATATATACATATATAACATATATTATATATACACACATATATGGATATACATACCTAAAACACACACACATATATATCTATCAGAGTATAACAACTTGATCTATCCCAAGAACATCACAGAAGCCTCCAAACAGGATGCTCACGATGGGGTCCGTGTTCACTTTGGTGGGATCACTTTCTTAAGCCTTATTCTTTGTTTACTTATTTGGTTTGTCTTGTTCACTAATACTTAGTGGAAAAACTTTTGCTTTTACTTCCTTAGTTAGGACAATAACCATAGTGTAACTGTCACTCTGGGAGGGTCCCTGCCTTCCTTGCTCATCTGTGATGCGTTCACCTAGCAACAGTTTCCGTGACATACAAACATTCTACTGGAAAACTGTGCAGGACGCCCACTCATTGGGGTGTCTCCTGGAAATTGATCTTGGATTTGAGATTTTCTCTTGATCGCAATATGGTAAAAAAAGTAAAAATACGCTTCATTCTTTCTAATAAGTGAATCGTGGCAAGCTATATATTATGTGTAACAAAGTAAGACACACAGAAAGTATGAGGGAGATTCGAAGAGTTGTAGAGAATAAGCTTAGATAAACGTTAGATAAACTTAGAACTCAGCTTCCATTTTAAAAGGATTAATTACATATACATGCATATGTACTTACCATGTGTACCTGTGGTGGTCAGAGGATAACTGTGTGTATGTGAGTGTGTGTATGTGTGTGTACATGTGTGGTATGTGTGTGTGTGTCATGCACACAAAAACGTATATATAGTACAACATGCATGTGGAGGTCAGAGAATAGCTTCCAAGGGTTGGACTCTCTTACTAGATGAGTCCTGGGGATCAAACTTGAGTCTTCTGGACTTAGTGGCAAGCACCTTTAAATGGTTGAAGCACCTTACTGGGCTTTTCCTTCTCTTGAACTTCCATAAAAGAAAGCCCTAAATAGTAACCAGGCCCCTGCATATCCTTACCTATGTGGCCCACGACTCCAGTGTATTCTGATCTGTGCCATCTCTCTGCTTCAGACAGAGTTTCTGTGTTTCTTAGCAAACTGGTTGTGCTTGTTCCAGTGCTTTGAATAAGATACCAGGAATCCAGGGACCCTGGACTGGAGAGATGGCTCAGTGATGAAAGACATTCACTCCTCTTGGAGGTGACCCAGGTTTGATTCTCAGCACACACATGGCTGTTCACAGTTGCCTATAACTTCAGTTCCAGGCGATACAGTGCCCTCTTCTGACCCTTGAGGGCTCATACACATATACAGTGCATATATAGACACTCAGGCACACACACACACACAATATGTATACATATATTACTTATATTTAATATATATATATTAAACAGAGAACCTGGAAATACCCAGCCCTGACCCTGACCTCCAGTAATACCAGCACACCTTGGGTGATCCTTAACACTGAAAAGAAAGTAATGTGAGCTGGGCGGTGGTGGCGCATGCCTTTAATCCCAGCACTTGGGAGGCAGAGGCAAGCAGATCTCAGTGAGTTCTAGGCCAGCCTGGTCTACCAGAGCTAGTTCCAGGACAGGCTCCAAAGCTACAGAGAAAACCTGTCTTTTTTTTATTTTTTTTTGGTTTTTTGAGACAGGGTTTCTCTGTGGCTTTGGAGCCTGTCCTGGAACTAGCTCTTGTAGACCAGGTTGGTCTCGAACTCACAGAGATCACCTGCCTCTGCCTCCCAAGTGCTGGGATTAAAGACGTGCGCCACCACCACCCGGCGAGAAAACCTGTCTTGAAACAAACAAACAAACAAAAAGGAAAGTAATGTGAGGTTATGTTAATGTTTTTCTCTGGGACATAAATAGCATAAATGACTATATGCACATTGTCAATTAATACCTGAGTTTTTATGGTTTGGCTGTTTCTTGAGTGCTATAGTTGACATTTCTGATAGACTGAAAAATTGAAAATGAGGGAAATTCACAGGTCATAAAGCTATGACATATAGCATTAGGAATGACATAAGTGTGTGTGTGTGTCTGTGTGTGTGTATTCGAATGACACTTCAACAATTCTACACTCTCTTTAGAAACTAGGTCCACGTTGTCTTCAAGAATCAAGCTCAGCAGGGAGCTCCTCCTGAGGCCTGACTACACATTGAGACACTACTGGAACCTTCTGGCAGTCTTTGCTGTTGGCTCAGGACAGGCCTCATCACCTCTTCCTGAGTGCTATACAGAAACTTCCCTCGGAAGCACCGTGGGTCACCATTAGCGGCTCCGTTTCACGCTTCCTGTATCTCCAGCATGGCAATGCCACTCCAGTCTTTAAGTCACTCAGATCCAGGAAGGCTTGCTAACAGCCAAACCAAAGAGACCTGTGAGATGAAGCCACTGGAAACCGGGCACCTAGCACATCTATCAGCTCAGGAAAATGTCCCAGGGGTGAGTGGTACCCTGGCATTTGGTCCCCATTTTCTGGAGGAAGTAAAATATCACTTGGATGCTGTTGAGAGCTAGCCCAAGAAAGGGGAGGTTCACTCCTGGCTGCCCATTTGCTGGTGTACTTAGCATTTCTTTGCTAGGAAATCATACGAGATAAATTCGGGGGTCTGTTGGCAGAGTTCAGCTGGTAAAGCTGTTTGTGCATCAGCCCAATGGCCTGAGTTTGATTTCTTTCACCTTGTGGAAGGCGAGAACCAACTCCAGAAAGTTGGCCTCTGACCACCACATGCAGTCTGGGGCACACACTCCATCATACACATGCAAGCAAATGCAAAGAAAAGAAAAAAGAAAAAGTTAAATATCCCACTTTTGTTTGTTTTTTGAGACATAGTCTCAGCAGATAGCCCAGGCTACCTCTCGCATTTATGCCTCCTCCTACATCACCCTCTAAAGTGCTAGAACTGTCAGTGTGAGCCTCCATACGTAGCTCTGATGTTTTGAGACTGTCTGCATGACTGACCTGACGCTATGTAGTCAGGCGATCTTCACACTTAACGCTGATCCTCCTGCCTGTTTCCCTAGTACTGGGAGGACAGGTAGGCCGCCATACCAGGCCTCTCCAACTTATACTTTTCAAATTATGTCTCTTGTGTGTGTGTGGTGGTCAGAGGACAGATGGCCTGTGAGAGCTAGTTCTCTCCATCATGTGGGTCCCAGGGACAGAACTCGGGTTTTCAGGTTTGTCAGCAAGTGCCTTTACCTGCTGAGCCATGGGGCACCCTGCCCCTTTTGCTGATTCCTTAGTGTAATAAGAAAACGTGAAACATCTGGATCTAATGAGACCTCCAGTAAGTTTTGGGTTTGCCTTTTTGGTAGTTCCGCTTACCAGTGCCCATTACTCCCAGGCAAAATGAGGGACCTGCAGAGAATCTCTGACCACTATTTTGTAGATCCAGGAAATCCCACCTGGGATCGACCATGGTGATTTAGTAGCAACACCAGATGGTCCAATTCTATCTCTCTAGCGCACTATAGTGCAGCTGGGTTTACAGGCCGGTTTTGTGACCTTAATGGGAATTTTTCTGGAGTTTAAATCTTCTCAGAGCAGATGATAACCCTTCCATTTCAAGAGAACCAGAGAGATCCACCCAGTCTTTATCCTACTTTTGCTAGAGGATGAATCCTGAGCTGAGCATTGGAGAGTTGCTGATGGAAATTTAAGGAAGTATTATATTTTCTGTGGTTTTAAATGAAGACAAACCTAGTGAGTGTCTTTATTAGGAAAAGAAACACATTGCATTAAAGATAAATGATAATCTGACACTATGGCATGAAAAAAATAAAGATAAATGATAGAAGCCAAGTACCTAAATATGAACATGTCATGATGAAAGTCATTATTTTGTACATTAATTAAAATTTTTAAGTAAGTGACACAATACAAAATGATACTGTTCTTCAATCTTTAGCGGTTGAATTCTTTCCAAGTATCTCAGTGCTCCCGAATAGGTCTGGGAATTTGAAAGCACTTGGTGAGGTTGGAGGTACAGCTCAGTTGGTAGAATGCTTCCCTGGAACACAGACAGCCCTGGGGTTGGATTCTCAAGTATGGCACACATGCCTGTAATCCTAGCATTTGGGAATCAGAGGCAATAGGGTCAAAAACTCAAAGTTATTCTCAGCTATATAGTAAGTTTGAAGCCAGCCTGGGCTACATGAGACCTAGTCTCAAAACAAACAAACAAACAGGACTTTGCCATTTTCAATATTTTATAATGACTATAAACAGTACAACATTTATATTAATAAAGTGTCATCTTATTTTTAATTACATTTGTTTAACTATGACATCATAAATAACACAAAATGCCTGGTTTGAGACCCAGATTTCAAGCAACATACTGTAATGCATAGTAGTATATACTTATCATCTCAGCTGCTTGGGAGACTGAATCACCAGCAGGGCCACTGGAATCCACAAATAAGTGTTCATCCTGGGCAATATAGTGAGTCTCTGTCTCAACACTAAAGTAAAAGGAAACAGTACATTTTCTTTGGGAGCAAGTATACTTAAGATCTAGTTTGGGGCTGGGCTGTGGTGGCACACGCCTTTAATCCCAGCCCTCGGGAGGCAGAGGCAGGTGGATCTCTGTGAGTTCGAGGCCAGCCTGGTCTACAAGAGAGCTAGTTCCAGGACAGGCTTCAAAGCTACAGAGAAACCCCGTCTTAAAAAAATCAAAAAAAAAAAAAAGAAAGAAAAGAAAAGAAAAGAAAAGACAGGGAGTAACGGCAGCAAGCAATCACATGTCAACCATAAACATGGAGCAGAGATCCAACTGGAAGTGGAAAGAGAGTTTAAATTCACTGAGCCCTCCCACAGGGATGCGCTTCTTCCAGCAGCACCTCCCTATACCTCTCCTAACAGCGCCACCACCTGGGGACCACATGTTCAGATGCTTGAGCCCAAGGAGTGGGGACATTCCTTGTTCAAACCACCACACTGCTTTTCTGATCTCTGTGTGTGTGTGTGTGTGTGTTGTACGTTTGTGATGTGTGTAATTATGTGTAGTGTATGTCCACATGTGCCTGTCTGTCCAAGCCTGTGCGTAGGCTAGTGGAAGCCTGAGGAGGGAGTTGGGAAGCCTCCTCTATCACTCTCTGTCTTATTCTTTTGAGGCAGTGTCTCTCTGAACATGGTTGCTAGGCTAGAAGCCAGCAACCTCAGCCTTCCTGTCTCTGTCCCATCAGCCCTGGAGGTAACCACTGGGCCATCCCTCTAGCGCAGCCTTTGTTTTCGTTTTCGGGGTTTTTTTGTCCAGTATCTTTATTTTCTAGCTCATATATTACAGTTTAGCACTCAGGTCATTTACTGCTAGTTTCTTTTTCTTTCTATGCTCCCTCCCCACTGTTTTTGGTAACATTCTGTGGTTGACCTAGCATGTCTTCTCCTTTTTGTTTGTTTTCTTTCATCATTAGAAATGTTTGGGTTCTTTTCATGTGTTTTTTTTTCTTTCTTTCCTTTGTTTGTTGGTTTGTTGTTTTGAGACAGGGTTTCTCTATGTAGCCTTAGCTGTTCTTGGCTGTCCTGGGACTCACTCAGAGATCTGCCTGCCTCTGCCTCCCAAGCACTCATGTGCTCGCCAGAAGCCTTTTAAAGTAAGGACACATTGTAGTAAACTCAATGTTTGTTTGTATAAAATGTCTTTATTCTATTCTTTTGGTTTCTTTGGTTTTATTTTCCTTTTTTTGTTTTTGAGACAGGGTTTCTCTGTGTAGCCCTGGCTGTCCTGGAACTTTCTCTGTAGACCAGACCGGCCTTGAACTCAGAGATTTGCCTGTCTCTGCATCCTGAGTGCTGGGATTAAAGATCTGCACCACGACTGCGGGCATCTATTTTGAATCTTAAAACGTAAACTAGGCATGTAACCCAAGTACTTGGGAGACAGAAGGGTCACACTATAAAGCTAAACCTTGTCTCAAACAAACAAACAAACACCGGTATTTCATTGATTTTTAGGAAATACTATTATTTTATGCACTATTGTAAATTTGAAAGTATGCTTCCAGTTAAGTGTGAACAATATGAACTGTCTTCTCTTTAAGATACTACCTCAACTGCCAAGATAAGAAACTATGGGTGGCTGGAGAGATAGTTCCCTTGGTAAACTGCTTATATCATAACCACAAGGACCTGAGGTCGGTTTCCGACATCCACATGAAACCCACAGGCACAGGCCAAATGTGCTTATAATTCCAGCACTGCAGAGACATGCACAGACAGATCCCTACTGGACGATCAAAAAGCCGGTGAGAGACATCTCAAAAACCAAGGTGGACAACACCTAAAGAAACACATGCAAACACACACACACACACACATACACACACATACACCAAAAGGGAAAGTATTAAAATTTATACTTCTCGGAATAGATGAAAGATGATACATTTTTAAAACTATTTTTTAATGGTCTATTTAATTATTTATTTTATGTGCATTGGTGTTTTGCCTGCATACATGTCTGTGTGAGGGTGCCAGATACTCTGGAACTGGAGTTACAGACAGTTGTGAGCTGTCATGTGGGTGCTGGGAATTGAACTCAGGACCTCTAGGAAGAACAGCCATGCTCTTAACCACTGAGCAATCTCTCCAGCCCAGATGATACATTTTTCTTAGTACATTAAAGTTACCATTATGTTGCTGTCCAGTTTCTGTGTTATTAGTGAGAAATCACTTTGATTGTTGTTTGTAACTATCTGTCTTATGTCTAGGCTGCTCTCAAATGCAGCACATAGCTGAAAATGACCCAGAATATCTCTTATCCTTATCCCTCCACCTCTTGAATGCTAGGATAGCAGGTGTTTGACACCACGGCTGGTTTTACATTAGCCACCTTTTTTCCTTCCTTTTTTTTTTTTTAGAAACTACTTTTTTTTAAGAAAAAATATTTATTTTGCATGTGTGTGTGCGTGTGTGTGCATGTGTATGTGTGCTTGCACATGAGTATAGGTGTCCTGAGAGGTCAGAAAAGGCAATCAGATCTCTTGGGTAGAATTGCAGGTGGTTGTGAACTACCCAGGTAGGTTGTTGGGAACTGAACTTGGATCCTCTGGGAGAGCAGCATAGTGCTCTTAATATCTCTTCAGCCCCTAGGGACTATTGCTCACTTTTTTCTCTTTAGATATATTTTATGTGCATGAATATTTTGCTTTCTTTTTTTTTCTTGTTTCAAGGCTGAAATATTTCGCTTTCATGTGTGTATTTGCACCACATGCATGCCTGGTGCCCTTGGAAGTCAGAAGAGGTTATTTGATTCCTTAGAACTGGAGTTACAGATAGTTGTGAGTCACCATGTGGGTGCTGGGAATCGAACTCAGGTCTCTGCAAGAGCCACAAGTCTCTGAACTGTTGAGTTGTCTCTTCAGAAGCTTTTTTTTTTAATTCTTACAGCGTTTGCATTTGTGTGTATGTATGTGTGGTGTATGTACACATATGTGTGCATCTGTGTACATCTACACGCATGCTTTGAGGTCAGAAGAGCAGTTGGGTGTCCTCCTTCATTATCCTCTACTCTATTCCTCTGGGGCAGGGTCACTCCCTAAACTTAGAGCTTGCGGCTGTTTGTCTGTCTGTCTGTCTAGGCTGGCAGACTGCAAGCCCCAGAAATAATCCTGTCTCCACCCTCACCTGCTCAGGCCAGGCCACAGCTGTATTCAGGACCAGGATTTGTTGCACAGGTGCAGGAATCTGAACCTTGACCTTGAGTCAGTGCAGCAAGCGCTCTTCCCTGCTGAGCCTCCTCTCCAGCCCTCTATAGTGTTAGCAGACACACATGGAAATGTCTCCAGGGTTTTTCTGTGTTTTCTTGATTCCTGTACTTTCAGAGATCCCAGCACATGATTCAGACAGGCTGCACTTGCTTCCGGCTAGTAGAAACTATTGACAGGTAAGCATTCTGTTTAGAAGAATGTAAAGCAGTTTTCCAGTCCAGCAAGATACTTGCCATTTTCCTGGAAGCCATTGAGTTTGCTAGGACAGCCCCGTTTGTCGCTACTTATTGTAAGAGTTTGTGTGGGCTATAACGTTTGTGGGTTTTGATCCTCAGGGCACATACTTAGTTAATTAACTGGCCGTTTCTCTTTATAGGCCCGTTTGGATCCACCTCTTGAAGTGGTTCCTACCAGGAACCCAATCACA
The DNA here is from genome assembly GCA_004026605.1 of Ondatra zibethicus. NCBI lineage: Eukaryota > Metazoa > Chordata > Mammalia > Rodentia > Cricetidae > Ondatra > Ondatra zibethicus. Next base: position 17,878 of record PVIU01001945.1, on the reverse strand, counting down.
TACAACAATAAGGCAACTGGCCCAGTCCATCCTGACCTTGCCAGCTTGTTGGTGAAAAACAAGACTCTTTTAGCTGAGGTATATGGCTTACGAGAAACAAAACTGCGGAAGTACATCTTCTGTAAATGTTTAGGAGAGAAATTTCTGCTAACTGCTAAAGGCACAAGACATTTTCTTAACCCAGTTTCGTCCCTTTCCCTCCGCATCGAACTCTCTCATCACTGCGGAGCACAGTTTAGATTCACGTCTTCCTTTGCCACGTCTACGGAGGGAGGCACCTAGTTCAGGGATTTTTGAGCTGATAGCCAACTTTGGAAGTCAGCATACTGCTTGTGGGATACCATGCTGGAAACTTTTGATGTTGGGCCTGGAGAGCTGGCTCTTGGCTATCTGTAACTCCAGTTCCAGGGGCTCTGACCCCACTTCTAGTCAAGGTACCAGGCAGGCACCAGGCACACATGTGGTCCACAGACATAAAGTGAAAAAAAATTTAAAAGTAGATAAAAACTTGTGGCATAATAATAATCAATATATATAAGTATCTCTCTCTCTCCCTCTCTCTTTTGTGTGTGTGTATAATGGCTGAGGCTCTAACCCAGGACTTCGCACAATCAAGACAAATATTCTACCACTGAACTACACTGCCTGTCTTAAATATTTTTGGTGGAAGGAATGAGTTCTTATTTTTAGTGTTCCCCCCACCCCCACAGCAAATATCCATTAGTTTTATTTAATACTTGGTAAAAATCTGAGTGACGTCATACAAACCATATTCATAGGAACTGCTTTGACTTTTATGTCCTGTGATGAAGCCCTGGGAAGCGCTTGAAGGAATTCTTTAATTGAGCCTAACTATTCCTGAGGTTTGTTGACAGAGATGGCCTTCTAATGACCCTGGTCAGAGGATCACTGGCCCTTGTCACCGTGAAGGGCTCTTCACTGTTACTTCTGTCCCACCTCTCTGTGGTGACCTTCAAGTAGAATCCTCAGAATGCTTCAAACGGGCCAGCCAGTTGGGTGAGCAAATCTGTCTGCGGCCACATTTGCCTCCACAGCGACTATAGCAAAGCATCAGACCGAGGGCTTAAACTATAATGTTTTCTAGCGGTCACAGAGACGAGAAGTATGAGACAAGGTGTCAGTGAGTTCCTTTCTCCTGAGATGTTTCTTCTTGGGTTGTAGACGGTGATCTTATCCTGGTGTTTCCCTCAGCATCTATGGTCAAGTCCCCCCCTTCTCCTCCACTCCCCCACCTCCTTTTCCTGTACCTCCTCCATTTCTGAAGATTAATTTTAGTTATACTTATGTGTGTGAATCTGTGTGTACGTCTCTGTGAACATGCATGCAGGTGCCTCGGAGAGGGGGTCAGGAGAGGGGGTCAGTTCTCTTGGAGCTGGAGTTACAGGTGACTGAACACTAGTTCTCTCCCAAAGCAGCAAGGGGCCTGAACTAGAATCATCTATCCAGCCCCAAGTTTGCTCTTCTTATAAGGAGCTGATGAGTAGCTCAGTGGGTAAAGTTGGTGAGATGACTCAGTGGGTAAACCTCCAGTCCTGATGACCTGAGTTCAACTCCTGGTGCCTACATAATGGAAGAGAAAACCAAATCTACAGGTTGTTGTCTGATTACCACATCTCACACACACACACGAGCAAACACATACACACACATGCATGCGCACACACATGCACACACGCACGCGCGCTTGCGCACACATTATTTGTACTGCCTTTTTAAAAAGAGGACATCAGTCATACTGGATTAGGGACCTGTCTTACTGAGGGTTGCTATTGCTGTGAAGAGACACCACGTCCATGGCAACTTTTACAAAGAAAACATTTCATTGTGATGGCTTGCTTACAGTTCAGAGGTCAGTCCGTCATGGTGGGGAGCATGGCAGCATGCTGGCAGAAACTGAGACTGCTACCACTTGCAGCAACAGGAAAGAACTGATACACTGGGTGGTATCCTGAGTATATAAAATCTCAAAGCCACAATGACGCACTTCCTCCGACAAGGCCATACCCACTCCAACAAAGCCACACCTCCTAATAGTGCCTATGAGATTATGGGAGCCAGTATGTTCAAACTTAATGATCAAAAATTTTTTGATTGTTTCTTTTTGTTTTTAGAGACAGGGTTTCTCTATGTAACAGCCTTGGCTATCCTGGTACTCATTTTGTAGACCAGACTGGCCTCGAACTCACAGAGATCCTCCTGCCTCTGCCTTCTGGGATTAAAGGCATGCACCACCATGCCTGGCTACGTTTTAAGTTAATTACTTAAGTTAGAAATATAGCCACTTTATGAGTGTAACATACTTTCTTTTGGGCCACCAACCAGTCCCCAAATCATCACATGGAGACTTATTATTTGTTACAAATTTATCTTAAGCTTGTCCTTTGCTAACTCTTACAATTTAACCCTGTTTCTCTTTGTGAAAAATTTGCCTTTGCCTTGGGGGTTTTTACCTCTCTCCCTTTCTCTCTCTCTCTCTCTTGCTTTCCTGCTTCCTTCTCGTGCCTGGCTGACTTCTGGCCCCAAAGTGTCCTCCTCTTTTTCCCTCATTCTTTTTGTTCTTCTCTCCTGAGCCTAGATTTCTCCTCCTACCCATCCTCTCTTCCTGCCAGCTCCATCTACCCCTCTCCTGCCTCGCTATTGGCCTTTTCAGCTTTTTATTAGACCAATCAAGTGCCTTAGGCAGGTGAAACAAATGCAACACCTTTACATAATTAAACAAACACAGCATAAACAAAAGTCATACACCTTTACACGGTTAAAGCGATATTCCACAGCATAAACAAATGTAACCCATCTTTGCTTAGTTAAAATAATATCCCACAACAGTGAAGTACTGGGTATTACAACTTTAATATACTAACTTGGGGTGCACTCAATTTGTTTCTTTTCTGCCAAGACTCTTAGTAAAGTTCTTTGCTCTCTCATCTACCAATAGCTCGAATCCAGATTTTACTTAAGAAGATACTGATATGGGCTGGAGAGATGGCTCAGAGGTTAAGAGCACTGACTGATCTTCCAGAGGTCCTGAGTTCAATTCCCAGCAACCACATGGTGGCTCACAGCCATCTATAATGAGATCTGGTGCCTTCTTCTGGCATGCAAGCATACATGGAAGGAATGTTGTATACATAATAAATAAATAAATCTTTAAAAAAAAAGAAGATACTGATATGTATAGGGGCTAGGGTTGTAACTCAGCTGGTAGAGTGCTTGCCTTACCTGTACAAGGCATAGATTTGATACCCAGCCTCACAAAAAATTTATGTGTGTATATATTTATATGTGTACATATTTCTAAGTGTATTTCATGTTTCTTTTTATTTTATATTTTACATTTTAAAAGGCATGCCTTTATGTGAAAGGGTACATACTTGTAACCCCAGTATTAGAAGGCTGAAGAAGGATAATTGAAGTTGAGGACAGCCTGGGTTACATGAGACCTTGTCTCAAAAAACAAAAACGAAACTAGGGACTGGGGAGATAGCTTAATTGGTCAAGTGTTTGTCATGAAGGTGAGAGGAACTGAGTTTGGATCCTTAGAACCCCTTTAAAAAGTGAGGTATCGTGATGTGTACCTGCAATCCCCATGGCAGAGGGGGCACCCTTGGTTTTGTTAGCTGAGGGACCTTGCTTAAAAAATTAAGGTGGGGGAGCCAGTGAGGTGGCTTAGCCAGCAAAGGCAACTAACAATGCAAACCTGACCCCTTAAGTCTGATCTCCAGAATCCATGTGTATTAATTACCTTTTTGTTGCTGTGATAAAATGCCAGGACCAAACGCAACTTAAGAATTTATTTTAGTTTCCAGTTCAGAGGGCTAGATGTCCATAGCGACGGGAAAGGAGTTGTGGCAGGAGCGGAAAGCTGAGTCACATCTCAACAGCGTATGGGAAGCAGCCATCAAACAGGAAGTGGGGTGAAGTTATAGAGTCTCAAAGCCTGCCACCAGTGACGTACTTCCTCCAACAGCGCTGTACCGCCTAAATGTTTCAGAACCTCCCAAACAGCACCACTAATGGGGGAACCAAATATTCAGATATGTGAGCCTTAGGGGCCATTTCTTATTCAAAGCGCAGTCCGTGTAAAGATGGAGAGGACAAGACTTCACTGGATGGCCCTCTGACTTCTACATATGCATGCGTCATGACATGTGCACACACGCACACACAAGCACAAAGACAGTAACAATCATAACAATAATAAAATTTTAAAGCATAAAGGGAAGAGCAGTTGAGGCGAGAAAGACAGCTGACATTGACCTCCAGCCTCTCCAACACATTTGTGTATACCCCACTACACACACATGAACATGAATGCATACAGCACACACACACACACACACACACACACACACACACTTGTGTATAACCCACCACATACACATGAACATGAATGCATACAGCACATACACACACACACTTGTGTATAACCCACCACATACACATGAACATGAATGCATACAGTGCGCATGCACGTGCACACACACACGCACACACACACACGCACGCACACACACACACACACACGCACACACACACGCACACACACACACGCACACACACACAAAGCAGTGTATGTGTTGTCCTAGTTTACTCCCTTTTTAGACCAGTCTGAGCCTCGAACCCTCAGAGATCCGCCTGCCTCTGCCTCCTAAGCGCTGAGATTAAAGGTGTGCGCCACCACTGCCCAGCTCTAATTTACTTTCTACTGCTGTGATAAACATCATAAGCAAAAGCAATATTGGGAGGAAAGGGTTTATTTCACGTTACAGATCATTAAGTCCATCAGAAAGGGAAGTCAAGGCAGGAACTCGAAGGCAAGAACTGAAACAGAGACCATGGAGGAGTACTGTTTACTTACTTGCTCAGCCTACTTTCTTCTACAGGGGTGACACTGCTCCGAGTGAGCTAGGCCCTCCTATCAATTATCCTCCAAGAAAATGCTCCCCCACTTGCCTACAGTTGAGTTTCCTCTTCCTAGATGACGCATAGTTTGTGTCAAGTTGACCAAACAACTACCATTATTTTTCACATTACCATCATAAATAATAACACAGTGAATGGGCTGTCAGGATGTTAGAACAAGCCAGGCTTAATAAAATATAACCTATCTGTCACGTTTGATAAGGCTCTAGGAGGAAGGGCTCCTGAGTGATCGGATTTTCTAAAGCAGAGCATAGGGTCTCTATTCGTTCTTGATCCAAAGTGAGTAAAGCAAAGACGGGTTTGCGATGAGGAGAGAGAGAGCAGAGCAACAAGGAGAGGGGAGGAAGGAATGCTTGCATGAAGGAACATTAGGAAAGATCTGCCTTCAGGATCCAAGACTCCTCTCCACCTAACAGGCTGTGGCACCTACTGCAGCAACAGGGAGGTGGCAAGAATCATTCTTCTCTACAGTACAACTTGATAAAAACACTTGAAAAGTTTGGGGTACTGTTAGATTCGACTTGAATGCAATCATTAGCAGTAGGTTGACGTGTGTGTATTCACCCACTGGCATATGTAAGGCAAACACTATTTTTTTCTTTTTCTTTCTTTTTTTTAAAGATTTATTTATTTGTTATGTATACAGTGTTCTGTCTGCATGTATGCCACCAGACCAGAAGAGGACACCAGATCTCATTATAGATGGTTGTGAGCCACCATGTGGTTGCTGGGAATTGAACTCAGGACCTCTGGAAGAGCAGGCAGTGCTCTTAACCTCTGAGCCATCTCTCTAGCCCCCAAACACTCTATTTTAACTGAACTATAAGATGTGAATATAGAAAAGTCTATGCTCATTGTTTAAGGTAGACTCTCACTAGATAGCTCAAGATGGCCTTGAACTTGCCATCCTCCTGCTTCAGTTCCCGAGAGCTGGAGAACTGTGGGTTCTCCATGTGGGTCCTAGGGATGCTGCTCAGCTTGTTGAGCTAGGCAGCAAATGCCTTTATCAGTTGAGCCATCTTTCTGACCCTCCAGAAGCTTTTAAACCAAACTGCCAAGAAGGGTTTCAGGTACCTTAAAGAAAATATGTAAATTATTTTCAAAAATTTCAAAGATTCTCTTTGGTTGGTTGTTTTGAGATGGTGTCTCACTAAGTGGTCCTGACTAGTCTTGAACTCATGGGTTCAACTGATTCTCTTCTTTAGGTTCCCAAGTAGCTCAGCCTGCAGCCATGTGCCACAGTGCCTGGCTCACTACACTGTCATGCCTGGCTTTCAGAGTATTGCTTTTTTTTGAAGTTATCCTCTGTATACATATAAACATCTAAAGGGTTCTTTAGGGTCATTTTGACATTGTTTTAGATACCATATGCATTAAAAAGCATTCCAGCCAGGTGAGGTGAAGTGCACCTGTAAGTCCAGCGTACTTACAGGGTTCATCAGAGGCTACCCTGGGCTACTCAGGGTTACAGATGAAACTCAGTGGTAAGGTGCATGCCCAGCAATGTGCAAACCTGAGTTTGATCTCCGACCATACCCCTCCCCCGACCACTGAGAAGTATTTCACAGCTCCTATTGGCATTTTCTAGTTTAACAAAAATTTCAAGCCAGAGAAATGGTTCACTGGGTAAAGGTGCCCGTTGCCAAGAAGACTGACAACCGGTGTCGAATCCCCAGGACACGTGTAGTGGAAAGAGAGAACCAATTCCTGCAGGTTGTCCTCTGACCTCTGCATATATTCCATGACGTGTACCTCCCAACCCCACACAAATAAATAGAATTTAAAAAAGAAAAAGAAAAAATCAAGCCAGTCCTGGTTGAGCGCTCCTAGGGAGCCAGTACTCAGGAGGCTGAGTAAATAAGACGTTGGGTTTAAGATCAGCCTGGATTGCCTAATGAGACCTTGTCTCCAAATAAAAATTTAGTGACATTTATTATTATATGGTATCCTCCTGTTAATGTTAGAAAAGGAAGCTCAGTGATTCCGACAAGATACCTGAGCCTCAGCATGAGTCATCTTCGCCTTCCTCAGCAACCTACCATTTAGCCCCACAGGGCCCCAATTGTCTTCATCAGGTAGCTTTTCTCTTCATGGCATGCATTTCAATTTTTTGTTATAATTAACCTGATCTCTTTGTATAACATACAAAAATAATTGCAATGTGTTTCTGTCCTATAATGAAGAAACAGGTGCAAGAGATCTATATTTGGGTGAGGCCAGATATAGAAGGCATAAATATAAGCCTATTCAGTTGGTGGTTGTTTAGGGAATACAGTATTGAGATAAAACTCTTGCATAGGTGGGCTGCAGTGGTAATGAGTTAAGAAGCCACTATTAACACATGAAGTCGGATATTGTAAGCTGGATGTAAATGCAATGTGTTTTAAAGATCTATCTTTATTTTATGTGTGTGAGTGCATGTAAAAAGAGGTCAAAAGAGGATGTCAGGCCCTTGGAACTGGGGTTGCAGACAGTTGCGAGCTGTCGCGTGGTACTGGGTGCTGGAAATCAAACCTGTGTCTCCTGCCAGATTTGCGGGTGCTTTCACTCTGTGTGGAAGAAGGAGGACTTTCTGAATGAAACGGGTGATAGACTGAATGCAAGGCCAGCCTGGGGGTCATGTCCTGTCCGTCTCTAGGTGTCCCCATCCTTATGCTCTCCTTTAGCCCCCCAAGACTGTCCCAAAGAAGACCATCTGCACAACGGCCCACTGCAGTCACTGAGTGCCCCCCCCAATGCAGCAAGGAATGCGTCTGGGTCTCCGAAGAGCACCTGCTTTCCTTCACATGTCCCCTTTGAAGCTGTTCTGTCTAGGATGTCAGGGGAAATCTCCTGGAGTCATAATGAAATCACTATTGGCCTAGCGCTTGCTTTCTCTTTACTCCCATGAACTTGGTGTTCTACACAAGGGATGCAAGGCCGTGTTCACTGTCACTCACACTGGCAATAAGAGACCCCGCCACCGACTGTGATTGGATGAGACGCACATTCTTCTAGCTGCTTCCACAAATGCTGGCCCTGCTTAGATGTGGAATTTCACCGACTGCACAGGCATTCGCTGTAGATCTTAAATGAGCCATGTATTTTAGTTACTGGCAAACCCAGAGATGTTGGTTGGGTCAACTCTAACCCCATGAGATTGGGTCTGCAACCCTGACTAGGAATGGTGAGGAAGGACAGACACACAGACATACACACAGAACAGCTGGGGTCAGGTGGCTGTGCATGCTCTAATGGAGATGAACTTATCAACACAACAATCTGAAACCTCAGTGTGTTTATTAGCTACAGCTCTGGGGGAGGACTTAGCTGGTCCTCCATAGGAGGTTTTTATTGTGGAGCAGCCTTTCAGGCAGTAAATATCCAGAAGGATGAAGCTGCAGTTGCTAGTTGCTAGTTTTTGAGCACACTGATCAAGTCTTCATGAACACTCTTACTTGGAGGGCAGAGGAAGGCTTTGCCTTTCTGAACCTGGGGTGGGCCTGATTCCTTGGTCCTTGGCATGGCAGGCTCATGCCGAGCAAGGCACGCTCACTCAGAACTCTGTAGCTCAGGACGTCACTTTTCCCCTTACAGTCAAGCAACTACTGAAAAGGGACACAAAGAAACGATGAAACACACATTACCAGCGCCTGCAAATACAGCAGGAAGCAGACCCAGAGGTGTCAGGGTGTCTGGGAGCCCTGAGGTATAGATCTGGGCATTAAATAGAAAATAAAAGACAGAGATTCCTTTCTCACATGCTTGCCTACAGGCCGTGGGCTGGAGCTCTGACCGGGCATGGCTGGTGGATCTCGGTGGTGCCAGGAGTGTGAGACATAGGCTATTTACTAGAACCACAGCCCTTCCTGTCCTGGGAGAGAGGAGAGATGCGTCAGTCATCAGTCTGGGCTGTGACTGTCCTGGGTTGCCTGTGGTTCTGGGCTCTGGTGGGCTGAGCATCTTAGGCCTTGGAGGACTAGTTAGCAGCCTGTGCATGCTCTGTCAGGCTGATGCACCTCAGAAGAAGAGCCCTGAAAAACAGGCTGGTGGGTTCTTTTCAGCTCGTAGACCTTTGACCCAGTGAAATCAAGGGCAAAATTGCTGTTTGGAAAACCTAACTAGATACAGCTGGATGATACATGGCTGATGAGTCAATGTCATTAAACATTTTCATCTGGAGCCTGAGCACAAGTTTAGATCTGTCACTGTAGCCTTACTGATTGTCTGTTTGCATTATTATTATTATTATTGACAATAATACTTTCAGTATGTAGACAGGGCTGGCCTTGGACGCTTCTGACTTTCCTGCTGGTGTGAGCCACTACACCCCACTGGTTGTTGTTGTTGTTATTATTATTATTGACAGGCTTTCACTATGTAGTCGGGGCTGGCCTTGAACACTTCTGACCTTCCTGGTGATCACCACACCCACTGCTCTCCTTTCTCCTTCACAAACCTTTGTTGTTCTTAGACTTGCTGTTCTCCCAGCGAGTCATCTCTCTTTTTTCTTTTCATAACTTTTTGATCTCTTCTTCCCTTTCTCTGTCTTTTAAAACTATTTTCAAATTGTATTTTATTCCTTTATGTGCATAAGTGTTTGTCTGCATGCATGTGTGTGCCACATGCATACCCAGTGCTCACAGAAGTCAGGAGAGGGTATCCATTCCCTAACTGGGGTTACAGATGGTTGTGAGACAGCTTGTGGGTGCTGGTAATTGAACCTGAGTCTTCTCAATTACCTCAAAAGGGCAATCAGTGCTCTTGACTACTGAGCCATCTTTCTCCTTTGTCTTAGAATATAGCTAGCCATTTTATTGATTGATTGATTGATTTACTTATTTATTTTGAGATAGAATTTCTCTACATAGTCCTGGCTGTCCTGGAATTCACTATGTAGACCAAGCTGGCCTTGAACTCACAAAGACCCGCTTGCCTCAGCTTTCTGAGTGGTGGGATTAAAGATGTGCACCTTTTTAATCTTTGCTCTCCCTCTGGATTTTTTCCCCCCTATATTTTCTTCACCAGCACAAGTAAGATCAGGAACCAAGACAGGCCAGTGAACATGCTTGTGAGCCACACACCAAAAGCAAGACATTTAAGGCATTGTTCCTTTCTGGAAGTTCCCAAATCCATTATTCCTGTATTTAGCAGTTACAGAAGTATAAAGACTCACACAGTTTTAATGTTGATAAAATATTTATTATTTATTTATTATTATAGATTTAATATCATTATATATTATATATACAATTATATATTTGTTATATACTTATTTGAAACATACTGTGCCATTGTATTTTATCTTAAAGGGCTTTTAAAAAAATGTTCGTGTATTATGTATACAGTATTCTGTCTTCATGTATGTCTGCGAGTCAGAAGAGGGCACCAGATCTCATTACATTGTGAGCCACCATGTGGTTGCTGGGAATTGAACTCAGGATCTCTGGAAGAGCAGCCAGTACTCTTAATCCCTGAGCCATCTCTCCAGTCCCAAGAAAGTATTATAAAATAACCCCTCATCTTACTTTTAAACATTTGTGATGCTAAGTTACTGTGACTTTAAGTTACGTATTACTAGAGAATAAAATGAAGCTTTTCAAACCTATTCCTTAATAGTATATCTTAAGGCTTAAAAGCCCTTTAAGGACTGGAGAGATGGCTCAGCGGTTAAGAGCACTGGCTGCTCTTCCAGAGGACCTGAGTTTAATTTCCAATAATTATATGGTAGTTCACAAGCATCTGTAATTTGAATTGGTTACCTCTTCTGGCATGTAGACAGAACACTATATGAATAATAAATAATTAAAACTTTAAAAAAAAGTAATACTTTCTTTCCCCTTCTCATTAGCTGAGAAATCTTCAAAGCAAGCTTTTCATCAAAGAAACTACATTGCAAGAAGTGAAGACCGAGTTAGAGAGTTACAAAGAGAGTAACGCCCAGCAGTCGCTACAGATAATGTCCCTGAGAGATGACATCAAGAGCCTGCAGGACCTTATCGCTTCTCTAATGAAAATTAAGATTTTGAAAAACACAAATTCTCAGAATCTTGGGAGAGGCAGCTGGGACGTAACTGAGCGAGTTATAGGCCTAGAGAACCGCCTAAGGTGGGGATTTCCTGGGCTCTTTTCCAACATACTTTTTTTAAAAAATTTATTAATTTATTTATTATGTATACAATATTCTGTCTGTGTATGTCTGCAGGCCAGAAGAGGGCCCCAGACCTCATTACAGATGGTTGTGAGCCACCATGTGGTTGACGGGAATTGAACTCAGGACCTTTGGAAGAGCAGGCAATGCTCTTAACCACTGAGCCATCTCTCCAGCCCCCAACATACTTTTTGCCATATGTTTTTAATTCACATATAAGCCCGTATTACTGATCAGATTTGGGAGTATGCTGGCTAGGTGGGTCCATCTGTGTCGTACCCCCCCATGTCATCCCCACTCCCCGCCCCCCCAACTTGGTGCAAGAGAGCAATTTGGGAAAAGGGAACATCTGTTAGACAGAGCAACCCTGTCTCAAATATATATATTGTCATATTGGAAGTTGGTTGAGTTGGTTTCATTGCATTGCTGACCGCCGGTGTCCTACACAGAGAACATCTGGTGGACAGAGAGAAGGCGGGAAGGCACGCAGAGCTGGAGAAAAGGTGGCCCTGCTCCAGCAGATTCTCTTCCTGTATGCATCCGAAAGGACCAGAAGATTCCTTGGATATTTTCCCTGTGAAGGTGAGAATGAGTTGCCCCAGGAGAAAAGGGTAAGTGTTGGGCAGGGTGCCAGCTCTCTTGGGAATGGAAAACCCAAAGAAGCATGGTAAACCAGAGGCCAGTGGTGGAGGGACTGCATGGAGGACTGGAAGGTCTCTGTGATTTTACAGAAAGATTTGGAGGGGAGAAATAGAGCTGAGAGACAACTGGGCGTGGGTGGGGGGAGACGATGAGGTAGTGAGATGCCTGAGCTGACCATTTCAGCTTGTTATTGGCTGAGTACACTGGGCTTTGTGTCCCTGGATGTAGAAGACTGGGCGCAGGAACCACAAGCCATGGTGTTGCCGTGTCATCAACTTTGGCCATTAACATCTGGCACACAATGCCAGGAGGAAGTGCGTGTGAAAGAGAAGGGGAGGCCGACCATTGTCAAGGGAGCTGTGAAAGTTTGCCGTGAGCTCCTTAGACCACCACAATTTATTACATTTGAGTGTAGAACAAGAACCTGTGTGACCCAATTAATGTGAGGGATCCCATTAGAAAAAAAAATCAAGGACTGAAGAGGCAGTCTAGCAGTTAAGAAGGCTTGCTGCGCGAGCACCATGACCAGAGAGTCTGGATCCTGACACCCACGTAACAAGCCAGGCATTGTCAGGCCCGCCTATAGCCCCAGCACGGCAGGGGCCAGGACTGGGTGATCACTGTGGCTTTCAGGCTGCAGGTTCAGTAGAGACCCTCCTCAAAGGAATGAAGCAGACAGTGATCGAGGGGGACACCTGACACCTTCCTCTGGCCTTTGTACCGTCTCTTGAGAGCATGGGCACACACACACACACACACACACACACACACACACACAATTGTGTACATCTGTGTACACATGTGTGTATATACCACATACACATTCAGCAACTACTTTCAAAGTATTTCCAATTTTTATTTGTATCTCAAATAATTGGTTTTAACATTTTTTTTCCTTTTTGAGCTTTTGTTATGAACCTCTCATTTCTATAAAACAAAACAAAACGAACCACCAAGAATTGGAATCCACGAAGCTCTGGCTTTGCTTCCCTGCTCCTTTCCCCTCTAGGTTCCTAGTGAGAGCTAGCGATACAAACTCATCATTACTTCCATTCTTCTTGTTTTCCCTGTCCATCCATTTCACCTAACAACCACAAAAACCTCACAACGGAACTTGCTGACTCAGCTGGTGGGCTTCTCCCACAGGAGGAGCTTGGCAGGGCCAGCGGCCTGGCTCAGCTGCTAAAAATCTTTTGCTGGAAAAGTCTGATTGCTGTTGTTCAATCCTCAGATCCCATGGTGGAAAGAGACAGTCAACCCCCGGATGTTGTCCTTTGACCTCCATACTTGCACTGTGGCATGTGTGTTGTTTGCACCCCCCCACACACTATATATAAAAGCATAAACCCCAGGGTTATCTATTTTTTTTGTCATAATTACAATAGAAATTGGCCAGGAGGAAGAGCTATGACTTCTTTCATTTACATTATTGAGGTTGTTATATTTGATAAGCATGACTCTTTTTTCTTTTTTCTTTTTTTTTTAAAGAAAGTGTTTTTTTTTATTTTTTATTTTTTAATTGGGGAGCAGGGAACGCAGGCAAGCAGCTGTAAAAGACCCTCTGTAAAGCACATGGGAAGCCAAGAACTCTAGTCTTTTCTTGAGGGCTGTTCGTTGTTGTTTTGTTTTTGTCTTAGAACAGTCTTTTTTTTTTTTTAAGATTTATTTATTTATTATGTATACAACATTCCTTCCATGTATGCTTGCAGGCCAGAAGAGGGCACCAGAGTATAGATGGCTGTGAGCCACCATGTGGTTGCTGGGAATTGAACTCAGGACGTTTGGAAGAGTGGGCAGTGCTCTTAACCACTGAGCCATCTCTCCAGCCTCTCCTTGACAGCTTTTTACATATGGCTTTAGTATTCATTGGTGACTTTTGCCTGAATCAGTTATTTCATGTGGGATTACGAATGATGGTTTTCAGTTGGTGGCACACAGCTGCAATCCCAGCACTAGGGAGTCTGCGCTATGGGATCTCTAGTTTGGAGGCTAGCTTGAACTACACAAGATGTTCTCTCAAAACCCCAAAAAGAGCCAGTGCAGTGACTCAGCAGGTAAAAGCACATTTCAGGACAGTCTGATGACTTGGTTTTGGTTCCTGGGTCCATGTGATAGAAGGAGAGGAGCGACTCCTGCCAGTTGATGGAGGAGGAGGAGTTGACTCCTGACATCTCCATATGAGACCATGGCATATGCTACCTCTCTCATGATGATAAATAATCAAAAATAATAAAAAAACGATAACTTTTAAATTCCTTCTGCACCTTGAGCACAAATGCTCTGTAGTTTGCCCTGTCAACAAGGGCTTTGGGTCACTGTTTCAGTTCCTGCTTTTGGCTGTCATCATGACTTCTTTTAAATCTATGCCTTGTTTCTTATATGATACTAATGTTTCTTTTTCTTTCTTTCTTTCTTTTTCAAAGACAGGGCTTCTTTTTGTAGCACTGGCTATTCTAGAACTCGCTCTATAGACCAGGCTGTCCTCCAACTCATGACTAATTAAGGCTCTTTTCTCCTGAGGTTTTGTGTTATTACTTATAGTTCATAAGAAGGGACAAACATGTCTGTATTAAGTTTCAGATGGGACGTTTAATCCGTGTGTTGGTACATTTAGGACAATGGCGAAGCCTCCGACTTTGAGAGAGGCATTGTTTACTCTGAAGGACCATCTGATGGGCAAAATATTGTGGGTAAATATCAACAAGATTTGCTCCGCAAAGAACAATTAGCCTCTGAGTTCGACAGACCTCCGTATCCCTGCAGCTGGGAAACCACTCCTGAGCAAGCCCATCACCAGGATTTCCTTGGCCAGTTGGCAACTCTGCTGAGTGACAGCATTGGTCCCATACTAGCCACAGAGGAAGCAGTGAAAGAGAGGATCCAGGAAATGGGTGCAAATGAACAGCTGTGGAGATCTGTAAGTGTGCTGTCAAAAAGTTGCTCTTTCCCGTTTAATCAGTGCATGTGTTGTGTGTGTGCGCACCTATGCATGTGGATATGCATGCACACATGTGTCGAAGCATGTGGAGGCCAGAGGTTGAGCTTGGGTGTGTTCACTGGAGCTCACTGACTTGGCAACTTTGACTGGCCAGTAGGTTCTAGGTTCTAGGGAATCAGCCTATCTGTCTCTAGCACTTTGATCACAGATATGCACCAAGCTTTTCATGAGTGGTAAGTATTTAAACTTGGGTCCTCATGTCGGCACAGCAAACACTTTACCATCTGAGCCATCTCCCCCTTTACCCAATTTTATTAGTTTAATATGTAGATTTTGATATTAGCCAATTAGTAAGATCTTTGGTTTCCTTGCAGTTTTTAAAGATTTGTTTTTGTTATCTTATTTATATATATGTGCATATGTATGTGAATGTATGCTACTTATATGCATCCCCAGGGAGGCCAGATGAGGGCCTCAGATCCTCTCAAACTAGAGTTGTGAGTAGCTGTCAGCTCCCTGACTGTGAGGGACCTCTGCAGCCATCAGCCAGATAGCGATCCTCAGGAAGCAAGGATTTCAGTTCAACATGACTCTGTAGCTGGTGTTGATTGAGAGTCTGACCCCAAGCAGTTTCTTTTAAGCATATTTAAACACAGCACAGTTTGGTGAAAAACTTTCCTGGTGATAAATAACTTAATCCCTTGTGCACAGTAAACCTTATGATATGACTACACCAAAATTTGCTGTAAAGTACATGTGACATCTTTCATAAAGATGGGTTCTGTTGATTGAAAAACTCATGATAAGAATCTGGGGGTGCATCCGATGTGGTTATCTTGGCCACACAGTTAATGCAAAAGGTCACATTGGCTCCCAGACTTAAGGGCAGAAAACGGGTCCTGCATCTCTCTCTTTGAAGAGATAACCCTGTATGTTTAACATTCCTGGTTCCCCTAGTGCTTCTCTGTGAGCACAAGGACCTCTGTGCCTCCCACACCTGACCTGGGTGTTGGATGCTGAGCCATCTCTCCAGCTCTTCATTGTAAGTTTGATTGCAGTTTTATTACTAAGTGAAAGAAGAGAACAGGCTGTCCTCAACTGCACTGGAGACATGATAACTTGGTTAGAGCACAGAGTCCTGCTGTGACCCCAAGCTCCACCTTCTGCCAGCGGGGTGTTCTTGGGCAGCTTACTTCTCTTCCCTGCACCACTTTAGCTCCATTTTAAATAGTAGTGAAGAGCTGTCATTCCCACTTTCAGTATGGTTGCAAAGATTAAGTGGGTTAACAGATGATAAGTGCTTACTGTAGTTCAGCACAGGATTCATACATATTCGCTTAATAGTACTGTATTAGCCGGGCATGACAGCACATGCCTATAATCCCAGGATGTGAGAAGCTGAGGGTATCATTGTGAATTCCAGGGCATCCTGGGCTACATAGCAAGACCCTGTCCCAAAGAACAGCAACAAAAATCAGTACGCAACTTTATTTCCCACTATGAATATATTTTATCTTTGTGTGCCAAGGTTTTCTATTTATTTCTTAAAACAATGGATATATCCAGATGTATGATCCATAACTATAATACTAGGATTTGGGAAGCTAAAGCAGGAAAAATGTTGTGAGTTCAAGATTTTCCTGGCTGATAGACTAAAAATCTGTCTCAAAAATCCAAACAACCAGTGCTGTAGAAATGACTGTGCTTCACATTCAGTGAATAAGAGCACTGGCTGCTCTTGCAGAGGACCTGGGTTCAGTTCCCAGCACCCACATGGTGGCTCACGACCATTTGTAATTCCAGTTCCAAGAGACCTGATACCTCTTCTGGTCTCCTTGGATACTGAGGATGTGTGATGCACGGACATACATGTAGGCGAAACACACATACACACAATAAAAAAGTACGTGTCAAATCTACTCATCTATCTAGTCACTCAGTGCCACCTCAGCGTCTATAGAAGCAGAACTTGTATGTAGTTGGAATGGCATGGGACGCATGGAGCCCTGGGAATGTTTACTTAATGTCATGTCTTGCAGAAAACCGAAGCCCTGCAGCAGGAAACTCAGATGCTTGTTGAGAGATTGGAACAGCTGTGCCACCTTTATGAAGAAGCTGCTGCAAGGTCGCCCCAAGTTGAAGGAAGTTACACTGGACAGAAAAGACCCCTGCAACACCTGGAAGGACAGGCTGCTGTCAACTACTCCCTGAGGAGTTTCGACACAGGCAGGAAGAAGGTAAGAGTCTCCTGAGGGTGACGAGGCTCTCTGGGAAGGGTCACATTTTATTCTACTTTATCAATAGCTTAAACATGACTAAAGCTTCTGAGGCTATTTATATCTTTCTGTTTTGTGTGTATGTGTGTGTTAGCATCTTACTGTGTAGCCCTGGCTGTACTCAAACTCGCAGCATCCCCATCTCAGCCCCCCAAGTGCTGGGACCACAGTATGCATCACATCTGGCTTATACTTTTCTTGAGAATGAGAAAGGGGGGAAATTTGCCTCAAATCCTTATTGCTTTTGATTTTCTAAAAAAAGCCCCTCATCTTTTCTTATGTCTCTTATGTATTGTGCATATATTTGATAAGTATTATGATGGCGCTTGTTAATATGAATCTTATTTTTAATATTATTTCTGGGCAGGGTTTAGTTTGACAATATAATATATTCCAGGCTAGACCAAAACTCTCAATGTAGCCAAGGCTAACCTTAAATTTATAGTTCCTCTGCCCCGTCTCCATAGTCTAGTTGAGATCAGAGACATGTACCAACTCCTCTGACTGATACATAACTTAATTTACTTTAAAAAAAATTTTTTTAAGCCAGGCGGTTGTGGCGCATGCCTTTAATCCCAGCACTTGGGAGTCAGAGGCAGGCGGATCTCTGTGAGTTCGAGGCCAGCCTGGTCTACAAGAGCTAGTTCCAGGATAGGCTCCAAAGCTACAGAGAAACCCTGTCTTGAAAAAACCAAAAAAACCAAAAAACCAAAAAAACAAAAAAAATTTTTTAATTGCAGCTTTTTTTTTCATGATAAACATTGTTTATTAAGTATTACCATGACCCAAGATCACACTAGCTATCTCCTTGAGTCTTTTGAATAATTTTATTTTAAGCATAAGAATCCCATGATTCTCTAAAGTAAATATGTCCACAATTAGCAGCAATGTTTTCCATATTTCTTTGCACTTTAACTTTACATACTATACAATTCAACTCATTTACAC
>PVIU01001944.1:0-188746 GCA_004026605.1 Ondatra zibethicus | reverse complement strand
GTGTCTGTGCTGCTGGGGTTACATTTAGGAAGTGGTCTCCTGTGCCAATGCGTTCAAGTGTACTTCCCACTTTCTCTTCTATGAGATTCAGTGTGGCTGGCTTTATGTTGAGGTCTTTGATCCATTTGAACTTGAGTTTTGTGCATGGTGATAGATATGGATCTATTTTCATTCTTCTACATGTTGATATCCAGTTATGGCAGCACAAATTGTTAAATAAGCTTTCTTTTTTCCATTTGATTTTTTTTCTTCTTTGTCAAACATCAGGTTTTCAAAGGTGTGTGGATTGATATCCGGGTCTTCTATTTGGTTCCATTGGTTCTCCTGTCTGTTCTTATGCCAAAACCAGGCTGTTTTCAGTACTATAGCTCTGTAGCAGAATTTGAAGTCAGGGATTCTGATGCCTCCAGAAGTTCTTTCATTGCACAGGATTGTTTTGGCTATCCTGGGTTTTTTTGCTTTTCCATATGAAGTTGAGTACCATTCTTTCGAGGTCTGTGAAGAATTTTGCTGGGATGGGCATTGCATTGAATCTGTAGATTGCTTTTGTTAAGATTGCCATTTTTACTATATTAAGTCTACTTACCCAAGAGCATGGGAGATCTTTCCACTTTTTGGTGTCTTCTTCAATTTCTTTCTTCAAAGATTTAAAGTTCTTGTCATACACATCTTCCACTTGCTTAGTTAGGGTTACTCCGAGATATTTTATGCTATTGTGAAGGGTGATGTTTCTCTGATTTCTTTCTCAGCCCATTTATCATCTGTGTAAAGGAGGGATACTGATTTTTTTGAGTTAATCTTGTATCCTGCAACATTACTGAAAGTGTTTATGAGTTGTAGAAGTTCTTTAGTAGAATTTTTGGGGTCGCTTATGTAAACTATCATATCAGCAAATAGTGAAAGTTTGACTTCTATTCCGATATTTTTTCCCTTGATCTCCTTTTGTTGTCTTATTGCTCTAGCTAGGACCTCAAGAATTATACTGAATAGATATGGAGACAGAGGACAACCTTGTCTTGTTCCTGATTTCAGTGAGATCACTGGGAGTTTCTCCCCATTTAGTTTGATGTTGGCTGTTGGCTTGCTGTATATTGCCTTTATTATGTTTAGGTATGTTCCTTATATCCCTGCTCTCTCCAAGACCTTTATCATGAAGAGATGCTATATTTTGTCGAAAGCTTTTTTGGCATCTAATGACATGATCATGTGGTTTTTATTTTTCAGTTTGTTTTTATGGTGGATTATGTTGACAGATTTTCATATGTTGGACCATCCCTGCATGTCTGGGATGAAACCATTCTTCCTAGAAATGAATTAATTTAAGATATGAGTTAGTTAATAAGAAGCCTGAGCTAATAGGCCAAGCAGTGTTTAAATTAAAAAAAAAAAAAAAAAGAATGTGCTCATCAAAGCCAGACTGCAGTGGTGCACACCTTTAATCCCAGCACTCGGAAAACAGAGGCAGGTGCAGCTCAGTAAATTTGAGGCCAGCCTGGTTTACAAAGTGAGTTCCAGGAGAGCCAGAACTGCTACACAGAAAAACCTTGTCTCGAAAAACAAAACAAAACGTAAAGATAAAAATTTTAAAAAACAAAGAAAATGTGATAATCACGAAATGATAAAGCAAAGTCCCATTGACAGAACAGCAGAGGTGTCACAAAGTCTCCACTTTAAGACAAGAAAGGTTTATACTAGTGGCATGGATGTCTAAAAGAAACACTAAACTCTTTACAAGTTCAAGATCTCTCTCTCTCTCTCTTTCTCTCTCTCTCTCACACACACACACACACGGCTGAACTCATTAATTTATAATTCCACGATCAAGGCATAATGCTGCAATTATAGATAAATATTTGAACATATTCTTTATGCTCCATAACACTTTCTCCATGGTCCTATGACTGTAAGGAAACATAACTTTAATAGTAATGTAACAACTTCAAACCAAAGTGATCTCTTGACAGGCTCTGTGACACAGAGCTGTAACCTCATGGAATTGAAGGGTGAGGCAAGAGGACTGAAGATTGGATTCCTGTCTTGTGTGCACTGCAATTCAAAGCCAGCATAGGCAAATTAGACAGATGGTCTCAAAATATAAAAACAAGGAATATTTGAAAAGAACACTAACAAGCTAGGCGTGGTAGTGCACACCTTTAATTAGCACTCCCTAAACAGAAGCAAGCAGTTTCTGTGAGTGCAAAGCCAGCCTGGTCTATATAGTGAGTTCCAGGACAGCCTGGGCTACATAGTGAGACCCAGACTTAAAAGAAAGAAAGGGAGGGAGGAAGTGCTAAAATGACATTTTGTTTCCAAAATATTTATAACATGAAATTAAAAACAATTTTAACATACTTTAACAAAAACGTATTTTAAATAAACTGCTCATAGCCCAAGTAAATCATTAATTTTCAAGTAATCATTTCCTTTGCCTTGAAAACAAACTTCAATAAGAAAATATGAAATGCTTCCATCCTAAGACCATCTTTAACACATCGCTGGGGGAGGAGAGATAACAAGTAGAACACATAGGGACCACACACTACCAAAGAGTGGAACTAAAGCCAGTAAGATTTAATTAAGATTTATTGGCAGTGTGGCTTGTTAAACTGGAGCTACACACATCAGTCAAGAAGCTGTGATGAGGAATATTCCATAACTTAGGGAACAGCTGACTCTAGCTTTAAATTCAACAGTAATGTTACACAGCAAATTATGAAACCTCCCTGAACAAAGCTTGGACCTGTCTATAAGTAAGTCCTTTACCTGACTCTGTAAGGAAGGCTCCCACCCCTCATGCCAGTGGCAGCAAGAAAGCTAAGGCACCCTGAAATGTCACCCATGGAGAAAAGCTATCCACTGTGAGTTTTGTTAGAGATGTGGAAACCACGTCACCAAACTGCAACCCAAACTGTCTTGCAAAATAGGAAGAAGTAAACTATTATTTCTGGAAATCCCTTCTGGTGCTTGTCACGTCATAACCACTTTGTTCAAACATAATTAAAGACAGATATTACACAATAGTAAATTCTGTAAACTCAAAGTAGTCATATACATGGATGTTGATGTAAAAAAATGAGCAAAACAAAACAGAAGGCCTGTGAGGCGGCTCAGTGGATTAAAGTTGAGGAAACTCGAGTACTTAAGCCAAACTCCCAGAAGTAGGGCAAAGGTAAAAGAGAATGGACTCTACCAAGTTATCCCCGAACCTACACATACACACAATGGCACATGAACTACATGCGCACACATCATTTATACACTCAAAGACACACAATACTAATAAGCTAAATAGAAAAGCAATGGCAACTTTAAACTCAAGAAATCAGACAGAACTTCATAAATACCTACTTGTCTTCTTGAGAGCAATAGTGCTGAGCGAGGAAGACAAAGCGAAGTTCAGGAAGGCCAAGAATTCTTCACTTGTGCTAAAGCACAGTAACATGTGCCTTCTTCATCCACATGGACATTACAGAAACAACATACAACCTCAGGCTTCAAACAGGAACATGGACCGTTTCCATGATACTCCACATGATCCCATATTATACCACCTGCCATGATATACAACTTATGTCTGGCCCCTCGCCAAACTGAGCTCCTTTTAGCCAAAAATGCTATTCCTCTTTGTTGCCAAACAGAGTATCTCAAATACCAATCAATAAATTATTTTCTATTCCTTGATAAGCATTTCCTTAATGTAGCCTTTTATATCCCACTGTTTCTGGAAGGGTATTTTGTCACAAATTAATTTTGAACTCACTGAGGCCATGTGTACATAAACAGGCTCGTTCTTTATAAATATTTAAATAAGCAAATGAAAGAATACTGTAACTCTACTAAAAGATAGATGTTCTAAAACAAAAAAAAATGTTACTTTTAGGTTACATACATACTGTTCTGTCTCTTTTATAGACATACTTTGCATCATTTCCTCCCAAGGATGGAGAAGTTACAAGTAACAGTGCAGAAGGAGTTAGCCTGAGATGCTGAATAAAACAGCAGAGCTAACAAGACAGACAGTGCATGAGAACATGGGCTCTGACCTCATGTATATTAAAATCCAGGTGGGAATGGCATCCAATCCACAGCGTTGGCTGCAGCAGCCTTCAAAGGTTATCCATGAAAACAAACAAAAAAAGGAGAAATTCAAATTTAAACTTTCAACTTCCATTTAAGGAAAATTATTCTTGGCTCAGGCCGTTTAGCACTCTCTTCTAAGATAGGACTGAGAAATTCAAAGACCATTACAGCATGATCAGAAGGTGATGGGTATGCATTGGCTATATTCCTAGAAATTAATACTCACAGAGAAAAGAATACTTTCTAGGGGGCACTTTATGCATTCACTATTAGAGTCACTCTGTGATTATTATATATTTCTCTTGTTAAATGCCTAGAAACAGAAATAACATTTGGTATTTAAAAGTCAGCTACTTCTGTTGAGTTTCTACTTATAAAACAAAATATGAACAAGAAAACAAACTAATGGGGTTTTTAATTATGCATCTGGAATGAGTGTTGTTCAGTTTTCAGAGAAAAAAATTACAAGCTATCTCAAATAACAGTATTTGCATGTTTAGTCATGTCTCTAAAAACCATCAGGATTTCCTCCTCTCCTTCTTCCCGTAAAGCATTTCTTCTCAAGGAAGAGAACAGAAGAAAGTGTAAATCACCAAGGCACACAGCTAATATCCATGACAAAAACACCTCCTATTGGTTTTTATCTAAAATCTACAGAACACTCTCGATTATCATTAAATGAGAAATGAATTGAATTGATTAGCACTTTAAAGAGCAGTAAAAGAGAGTCATTGAAAACAAACATGGGCAGCCATTTTATGTTCCCTTTTAAGGTCAAGAAGAGCCAAGGCCTAATTAACTTCAAAGCAATCACCGAAACAGGTGTGATATGAAACCATCCTATGACCTTTGTTTTGACACCATAGTCAATCATATGTAGCATTACTTAGCCCTATATTTATTGTGGAGATCATATGCAACTATGGAGAAAAGAAAAGCAGACTAAAGGAAGGATTTTCATGGAAAGTGCCCAATACGTTTGCTTTCCTCTCTGTGCCTGTAGCTATCACAGGAATTGAGTTAAGTAGTAGCAGGCTGCTCTACCTAATCAAGAGCTAATATGACTGGCAAACTTGGACTTTACTACTTCAGTAATAAATTTTAAAATCAGCCACTGTGGTGGTTGAAGAGATGGCTAGGCAGATAAAATGCTTACTGTCCAAAAGCACAGGAAACTAAGCTCAGACATACAGCGCATGTGTGTAGCATCGTCTGCACACAGCTGTAACCCCAGCAAGGGAAAATGGAGACAAGACTCCTGGGCCAAGCGTGGTGGTGCACACCTTCAATCCCAGCACTTGGGAGAAAAGCAGACAGGTTTCTGGGAGTCTTAGTCCAGTCAGCCTGGTCTACGTACTGAGTTCCAGGGCTAGAGAGAAGACACCCAGTCTCAAACACACAACAAAACAGAAGATTCCTGGGACTTGCTGACCAGTCAGTCTAGTAGAATACCAAAAAAAGAAAACAGTAAGCTTAAAGTGGCTCAAAGCATAAAATAGTAATGCTCACAGTCAGTAGCTCATATGATTTCCTTTATCCTCAATCTTCTAGAAAACTTTGAAATCAAGATCTTCTTCTTGCTGCCATCAAACAGCCAAGAAGGTGTGATTTTTGCAAAGTAGCAAACACTGTACAGAGCACACATCGTGAATTCATACATTTTTCCATTACCCTGCAATCAGATTGATGACTATCTTAATGTCATCATAGAGCCTTCATCCAGCAACTGATGCAAGGAAATGCAGAGCTCCCAAAGCCCAGTAGAAGAGTGGGAGGAGAGAGAATATAGCAAAGAGGTCAAGACCATGATGGGTATACCCAACTCCAGCCTGACAGCGAGGGAACCAGCAAAGGACCAAACTAGGCCCTCTGAATGTGAGAGACAGTTGTATGGTTGGGACAGACTTCAGGGGCCACTGGTAGTGAGACCAGGATTTATCCCTACTGATTGTACTGGCTTTTTGGAACCCATTCTTTTTGAAGGGATACCTTGCTCAGCCTAGATTTAGTGGGGCGGGCCTTGCTCCTGCCTAAAAGCGATGACTCACCATGGGAAGCCTTACCCTCTCGGAAGAGTGGATACGGGTAGGACTCAGGGGAGCTGGAGGGAGGAGGAGGGGAGAGAAAATGAACTGAGATTGGCATATAAAACAAGAAAAGGTAGTTTTTAGATAGGTAGATAGATAGATAGATAGATAGATAGATAGATAGATAGATAGATGCATGATAGATAGATAGATAGATAGATAGATAGATAGATAGATAGATAGATAGATAGATAGATAGATAAGAATACAGCTAATCTAGACTATAAACCCCAGGCAGAGCTATACCCATTGCCATTTACTGTATTTAACAAATTTAGAGATCATGGATGAAATTTTGGGTGAAAGGACTTGAAAAATATGCATAGTGTAGGATGCCAACTCTATCTAAAAATGATTGAGTAAAAAGAGGAAATTGGCCAAAAGAAAAAACAGCAATCACAAAGAGATGTCAAAATTGAAACAAACTATAGTTTTTTTTAACTGACACATAACATTGAATGTTTTTATTGTGTATAACACATTTACAGAAGTGTACACAAATTGTGGACTGATTAAATCAAACTGATTTCCTCAGTGTCTATCATCTCTACTGTGAGAGCACTCACCTCCTCTTTCCATCTCCAGAACACAGAGTCCTACTTTCACTCACTTCTGCCTTTCACAGATACATTTTATATGGAGATCTCGGATTATAATTGGGTTTTCTAGCAAAAATCAATAATTATTTCCATTCCAAAACACATAAACGTAAAACAAAACTAGCTAAATGCAGTAACCATGGACTAGATTCAACACTACAAATTCAATGAAAGGACACAAACCTGATTCATTTTACTGACACTAAATAAAGGAAAAAATGCAGAGAATCTGTGTGCGACTCTATCTCACCGTGCTTCTATCCCAATGCCAGGCAAGTAATTATATTTCTCAGTTTTAGAGCCCAACATTAAAAATATGCACAAATATAAATGGTAATTATCATTTGGCAGGTATCATTTGTATAAGAAAATTACCCCCAGTGTTTTATCCAATATAGCCAGGCCTCACTTTACAAATGATTTAAATAAAGCATTTCACAGGAACAAAAACACAGCTCTGTGAATCAGGATGCAGCAGCACTTAAGTTCCTATGTGCCCCATTTCTTCGATGGCTCATAGTCTGTGATCTTAAAGTATTTCCTGACAGTTTCACTGAGGTTAATCTCATGCCTAAGGAACTAATAACAGAAAACGAGGTACTGTACAGACAGCTCAGGATCGCTACTGAAATTAGCAAGTACTGCTTTAGATATCTGAGCATCTCACATAAACTTTAACATCAGCCAGCAGACCAGCGAAGGTTCCTAACAAGTCTCATAGAATGGCAAGAACAGGGTTGCTCACCATACCTCCTCCTTCCAAAGGGCAAAGGCAAACACTGGGTAAGTTGATGGAGCATTCAGGCTGAGTCCTATAATGTTTTAGGCAACACCACCTTCACCTCTGGTCCACTGTTACCTAATAAACACAGCAATGCTAGCATACAGACTTTGTGGTATATAGATCTTGAACAAACCTGAAGAACCTCAACTTTGATGAGGTTAACTGATTAAAGGTATGCATACGACAGCAACTCCTGAGAGCAGTGCATATGGGGACAACTATTAAAGCAGAAGTGGAAAATGATGGCAGGAGGTATATCTAGCTTCCTCCAGCTATGGGTAGCGAGGAAGAAGAAACATATGTAATAATTCTAGTTGGAATACTCAAGAATAATATATACTTTCCACCCATATAATTTCTCATTTTCTTGTATAGCTGAAATACAAGAAATCAGTATAGAAAATACCTAACAATAAATAAATGTCTTTCTGACACTTGTGCTGAAATTAGAAAAATAACAATGAGCATTACTTTCTTTTTTTCACTATTTTTCTTATAGGCTTATATGTATCTGCATCAACTATTAGATATGTTATTTGACAATATGGCCACAATGTACAAACTAAAGGAAAATGCAATGTGTATATATAAACATAATAATATATTAAATACTGTCATAATTTTAACAACCCAATTATTTCTAGAATACTGTACAAGCATGTTTAATGTTAAAATCCACCTTAATACATAAGCTACATAATTGATACAATCACTTTGAAACCTCTAACAGTAACAGCATCACTTATAAACCTCTACCTATTAGAATAAATTTTTAAAATTAGATCAGACACAGTGCTGTATACTTCAGACATTTAAACTATCAATGTGAAAACACTGTTAGCTGCTGAGCAAAACTGATATAATTACCCTCTAACTCTGGTAGATCCCCATATGCTAGTGAAACCAATACAAATAAATCTCATATAATGAACACTATTATGAATTTTGAGATAAATGCCAGAACAATCAGAAGGTTAACATCAACAAGATCATTTTAGAAAAATGGAAGAAATAAAGAATTTTTCCTATAAAACTGAAGCAAAAGGAATAATAAACTTTAATGACAATATGCATTGGAGAAAATTATCTCAGTAACATTTCAGAAGAGCATTTTCCCTGATAATAAGCTTAATAAAAGTCTGAAATACATTTGTAAACATTCTGTGGGTTATACAATACTTGTTCCCTGTCATGGAAAATGGAAAAATAACACTTGTCAAAGTAACAATCAGATGTTAGAGAAAACACATTTTAATACAACATCACAATTAAATATATGAGTAAGAAATGTGGAAGGTAGTATGATGCACGCAGACTTAGAGCAATCCTCCCCCATCCCTCAATGCTATCTATCACTGTTGCTAATGCTCCATAGGAAGTTTAATGCAGTCTTAGCATTTCTTACATATCTTCTGACAATAAATACATCCAAAAAAAGGGTGCAAATAAAATGATATATTAAAAGGTGTGTAAATGTGTGTGACACTAAGTTGCACATGTGTTTGTTGTGTTGCGTATGAAAGAGAGAGAGAGTTTCCATATGTTTATGCTAATATTAAAGATGGACAAGCAAGAGTACCACTATGAAGTAGAGGCTTCCCTTTGGTTACAACATAACCAAAGGGAATCCTGCTCATCAGTCTAGTCACTGTGCTGCTTAAACAGTAATTAAAGGCCTTATCCTTTCCTTCACTAACAGCAGGGTTTTATTTGATTATATTATTTTGTTGCTATTGTTTTCACATATGACCTTTTTATATATGTATGTGCATATATATATATATATATACCTAGCATTTACCTACTATGTGTTAGACCTCTGTGCCTGATGAAGGAGACCACCTGTTGGTTCCCAGCAGCCTAGCCCCAAAATAATCACACAGAAACAGTATAAATTAAATCACTGCTTGGTCAATTAGCTCTAGCTTCTTATTGGCTAACTCTTACATATTAATTTAACCCAATTCTATTAATCTGTGTATCACCATGTGGCTGTGGCTTACTGGCTAAAGTTCCGGCATCTGTCTCCAGTGGGGCTAACATGGCTTCTCTCTTACTCCACCTGTCTTTCTCCCAGCATTCACTTTAGTTTTCCCCGCCTAGCTAAGTTCTGCCCTGCTATAGGTCCAAAGCAGGTTTTTTTTTTTTATTTATTAATGGTAATCACAACATACAGAGAAAAATCCCACATCATGTGCTTCATCCTAGATAAAAGATAACCAAGATGTGATTCCTCTCTATCAAGAGCAAGCATGGACATAAAATCGTCCACCTATCTGGTTCATCTAATTCCCTGCTACCATGGAAGATATATCTATCGCATATGTATCCTTAACTTCAAAGTCCTAGGATATCTTTGCTCTGCACTATAACACACCATCATGACTTGACTAAATTGAATGCTGCAAATCAAAAAATACAAAATCTGAAAAAAAAATCCAGAATTCACACCTTTTGAGAACAGCAAGGTGTCACAAGTGAAAAAATGCTTCAGCTGACCTCATGAAACGTTTTGCAAGCAAAAAACAGTCGAATTAAACACAAAACTACTTTTAGGTTCCACAGATAAGACAAGTATATCATGAATGCCTCCTGTGTTTGGACTTCGCTCCTGTTCTCAAGGTGCCTAATAATGTATATGCAAATACTAAACAAAGAAATCTGAAGTCGGGCAGTGGTAGCACATGCCTAAACCCAGCACTCAGGAAGCAAAGGCAGACGGTCTCTTGAGTTTGAAGCCAGCCTGGTATACAAGAGCTAGTTTCAGGAAGGCTCCAAAAATTACAGACAAACCCTGATGGGGAACCTCCTTCAGCCAATGGCCTTTGAGAGGCTGGACCAGGTTGAGGCATGGCTTTGGGGTACCAAAAAGGCACGGTCCCACCCACTCACCCCTCTTCTTCCCGTGCTCCACACCTGGATGTTGGCTCCCCGTTCCTCTTCTGTGAGTTTCCTTTTTTACTAAAGAAAAATCTTAGTATTCTCTATTTGGAGTTAGCTTGGGATTATTTGACTAGTGTTCCCTGCTCCCCATTTGATGTGTTCTGCATCAAAACCCTGTCTTAAACCCTCCCCCAAAAATCTGAGAACTCCAAAAGCAGAAACACACCGGCTCCAAAAAATTGTCAATGAAGAAAAAAAAAAAAAAGGAAAGTGTGTATGTGTATAAGGTGCTAACGAGTGAAAGGGAAAAGGTTCATCATAGAACTGTGCCTCGTCTGTGTCCTGCCCTAGGGACCATGCTTGACTCACAGCAATGCAACTGAAACATTAACTCTTCAAATCTGTGACAGCATATACATACCTGGACATCACCATCAGAAGCAGGTAAGACAATTTAAATTAAGTAGAGAAAAATGAACTTTACATTTTCAACTGACCACATTTTTAGTAATTTCTAATATTTGGAGGTTCAACCTGAAGGTCAGAAAAGAAAAGCATCCAGCCACTGGCTCTTACCTCAGCTTCAGTCCACAAATGGCGATCCTGCCTCCAGGAATCTCAGAATGAGACTGAGAGCTGTCTCCTCCCATCTTATAATCCTCTCTAGTTCTGGAATTAAAGGCATGCACCACTACCTCTGGTTTCTTTGGAAAACTAGTGTGGATACTAGGATTAAAAGTGTGTGTTATTGCTGCCTGGTCTGTAAGGCTGCCCAGTGTAGCTGTTTTACTTTTCTGATCTTACGGCAACATTTATTAAAATACAAATGAAATGCCACTAAATATTTTTATTTCTAAGTGTATGCATTGTGAGGGTAAGCTGTAAGATGTGTGAGTGGCTGTGGCGGTCAGAAGGGGTTGGGTCTCCTGGAGCTGGAGTTACAGGCAGTTTGTGAGCAGCCTGATGTGGGTGATGGGAACCAAGCTAGAGTCCTCTGGAAGAGCAAGAAACACACTTACCACTGAGCTGTCTCTCTAGCTCTTTGACAATATTTCTTAAATGTAGATAAAGAGATATAAAACATTTCACACCATAATTTAATTGTGGAACATGTTAGCACCATATCCACAGTAACAACACACTGGTCACAGATACATTAAGTATGCAGAGTAGTAGAGAGAAGCCAAACAAAGAGGCCATAATGGTAGAGCTCAACTGGTAACCACACATACCTGGAATCCCAGCAATTAGGAGGCTGAGGCAGGGGAAGGAAGGGAGGGAGGGAAGAAAAGGAAGGAAGGGAAGAAAAGGAAAGGAGGGAGGGAAGAGAAGAGAGAAAGAGAGAGAGAAAGAAACAGAGGAAGAAAGAAACGAATGAAGGAAAGAGGGGAGAGGAGGGAGGGGAAGAAGAGAAGGAGGGAAGTTGGAAGTGAGGGTCAGAGGGAGGGCACATAGGTAAGCAGTCAAGAGACAGTACATGGAAATCCCTAAATGTAAACATATTTAATTGCAAATTCCAAACTAACTTCAACTTTCCCTTCAAATTCCTATCTTAAAGCCTAGAAAGAAATTTAAAACAAATGTATCAGAGTGTGACTTGTCAGTGGAAATAATGAAAATCAGAACATTCTAATAAACTATCTTTTTTTCCTGGCACAAATGTAATTTTCCTAAAGACATAGAACACTGTATGTTAAGTAGCATAAATAAAGTACATTTTAAGAAATTAGTCCTTTAAATGGGAATCCCTCTTTTCCACTTTTACCTTTTCCTCTAGCTGGTCCTTCAAACACTGGTACTTCAGCTTCAGTTTTTTGTTCTCGTTTTCATTCTGGGCTAATTCCTCTGTCAGCTTCTCACACTGGGATTTCAGTTTCTCTAGCTGACAGCGGTGGGCTTTAGCCATGTTCTTATCTTCCAGGCTTTCGGCCTGAGGCAAAGACAAAGAGAAAGGAGAAGGCTGACTGGCGACAGCCGGGTGACAGCACACGCAGTGCGCACCGTAGCAGCAGGGAAAGCACTGCAACAGTTTAGTGCTCTTTTCATAAACAGAAACCGAGCACAACGCAAGTGTTCTCTAGGCGGATTCGGTGCATCTCAAACACTTGCTAAGTGACAGGTACCACAGTAAGGTGCTGCGGATGACAGAGACGAACCATACAAAAGGCGGAGAAAACAAGTCAGTTTGACATCAATGAAGGAGAGGTACTTCCTGGGTATTGTAGCAAAAAGAGGAGGCTAACTGCTGAGCTAGGAGAGCGTTATTAGAGAAGATCCCCAAAGGGACATTTCGAGATGATGCTCTCAACTGGTCAGGTTCCTCGTCTACAAAGGGGCTTACCTTTCTTCTTCTTCCTCCCTGGATATCAGGAAAGACTCACATACGTCTCACACAATGTAATATTGATACGACTCTCATGGGACACAGAAGAACCATATGAATGACCTATCCACCACCAGCAGTAAAATAAAGTCCCTTCATATCTACCTTTATTAGGGTATGATCAAACTCAACACTTTTTTCTCCATTCATTTATTTGGAGATTATAATTTAATTATGTTTCTCCATTGCACTTCTTCCTTCCAAACCTCCCATAATACCACTCCCCATTCTCCATCAAATCATGGCCTTTTTCCACTAATCGTTGCTGCATGCCTCTGTGTGTGTGTGTGTGTGTGTGTGTGTGTGTGTGTGTGTGTGTGTGTAATCTAACCTAAATCTAACCTGTTGAGTCCATATAATGTTACTTGGATGTATGTTCTCAGGGCTGACAGTTTGACACTGGACAGGTAATTGGTATGCTCTTCCCTGGGGAGAACTATCTTTCCTGCCCCCAGCTTTATTCCATTGCCTGTAGCTCGTTGTATAGTATAGGGTTAGGGTTTGGAGTTTTTTCCCATCCCATCTGACAAGTTCATTGATGTCAACCTTGTTTGGTTCACTCTGGGTAGTTATTAAACTCAGACTTTAAAAGATATGTATTAGGGTCATATGAGTAGCATGCGAATAAGTACACACACACACACACACACACACACACACACACACACACACACAATCTTAAAATCCATATGGAAGCACAAAGACCGAGGTGAGGCAAAACAATCCTGAACAAAAAGATTTTGCAGGAGGTATTGACTTCAAGTGTCAGCAACAGTTTTACCCCTTTATCTTCTCAACATCCTGAGCAGGAAGATGCTATTACTCACTGTTCACTCCTGTTTTGAGCCTCAAGCTGTTAGTAACTTATGTGGGTACACTGTAAACAGAAGCAGAGAACCTGAACCCAAGATTTTGTCCTAACATCCACATTCTCAACGGGGATGCTGCAAGGTTTTAAAAACACGTGAACAAGAGTGTTAGTAGTAACTTGACACATCTACCAGTCACTAACAGGTGACAAGCAATTTCATATAATCCTTTTAAAATATATGTTTTAACACCTAAAATGTATGAGCTTTCTTTTCCTTCGTGGTTGGTACAGGGATCCATGAGACACACACGCACACGAGGCAAGTGCTCTACCTGAGCTACAAGGCAGCCCTGCCTCCCTCATTATGTCTGATACCCGTGACTAATTAGGCACATAGGAATACAATCATTGGAAACAACTTCCTGGAAGAAGTTTTGAGAGTTTTAAACAAAATCTATATTTTATTTCCTCCACAAAATTTAGCTAAGACCTGATGCCACTTTGAATTAACAAAGGAATTGATTTTTTTATGAGCAATCCTGTATTCACAGTCCCAAAATAAATTTACAAAATAAAGTCTCTCATCAGGAAAATTGCTCAATTACAATTTTAAGTTTCAGTAGACTGCTTTTTACTTACTTTATGTCCTATAAAAAGCTCAGATGAATAGGAAACTTCTCCTGAAGGTCAGCAGCGATGCTAGCACCTGCTCTCAGGCCCTCAACATCTGTGCTCTTTTCCCTCCCACCCACCTCTGCCCAGTCATACCTCATTTGAAATCTATGAAGACTCAAACATCTATACCAATTAACTTGCCAAATTCTGTTGGAGGTTTTTCCTCTATACAGAGTCTATTTTTCAAGATATCAGTCCTTAATTACCCCAATACTTTACTTCTTTGATGCTCTTTATTTTTAATATCTGCTTTTCATCTGAAGATCTGCAAAGTCATGTGCTCACGATAGCCAAGTGGCATAAAACCATTTCTTGTTCCTATTTTGGTGGTAAAGCATTAAGAGAGATATAGCTTTACCAGTATCACAGAGCCAACAAGGGCAGAAGCATAGCCTTCAGCTTTGGTCTCTAGTAGAAGGCTCTCGAGAACGACTTTATGGAAATGGGGAATCAACCTAATGCTCTGGAAATGTTACCACCATCTACAGCATGTCATAAATATTTTCAATTGAAGACTAGACATGAGGTCGGTGATGTGATGGGTCGATCTGGACAGAGACTAACCACAGGTGATGTAGCTGAGCATGATTAGCCTCTCAAAAAGTAGTAAATTATGTGAAGTTGAAAGACACAAAAACCTAATATTACAGCACGAACAGCCCAAAGTTCTCCTGTGTATCATTCAGGATGGGCAGTCTGTGAGGAACTTTGCTGTAGACTTGTTTTACTAAATATAAAAAAGAAAATAAGTAGAGTGACATTAGTGGCATTCCCCCAGGATAACCGATCTGGCTTAAAGTAGGCAAGTGCTGGGCCCTCACAGTCTCAGCTTCTCCAACAGAACAACACCCTGCTCCAATCTCAGGATTTGACATGTTTTAAAAAGTCAAAAGAATTCTGAAAATCCAGAGTGATCGAACAATATGATATTTTTCACACAAGTTACTTTCCCAGGTTTTTGGTCATCTCACTGTAAACAATTCCAAAGTACTTCGTAAACAAAAGGCAAGGAAATCATCTTTTCACGTACCACATTGAAATTCAAACTACAATGATCCCAGAGCATGACAGGAACAAGTTCCATGGCTTGCAACTTTTCAAGGACTTTAACCCAGCATCCACTGAAGAAATCTCTCCATGTATGAAAGCTGAAGGCCCCACTGGGAGACAGAAAGACGCCTGTGATGTGATGACTTCTGCCTTGACACTAACAGACACCCACAGCTACCTAACTGTATTGCGCTAAAGGAATCAACAAACAGCTACAGACACCCACAGCTACCTAACTGTATTGCGCTAAAGGAATCAACAAACAGCTACAGAAATATTGGAGGATGGAACCTCAGCCTCAAATGAGATTCAGGCCATTGCAACAGATTTTCTGAACTGAGCAAAAGTCTTTTGCGTAGATGGGAGAACACCATTGCAAAGAGACGGCAATGGAAGGACCATCAGTGAGGCATGTGGAGAGCACACAAGCGGACGCTACACACTAGAAAGGAAAGTGAGGCAAGCTGGGCTAGAGATGGCAAAGAGTCAACGAATGGTTTATTAAGCAGGAAATCAAACTCAAATACCTATTTTCAGAAAAGAAATTATGTGGTGTCTGAAGGAAGAAGGGGGAAATTTAGGAGTAGAAAGAGAAAGTAGAGAAGCCACTGGGAGGTGTGTGTAGATTTTCAGAACTACATCCTGTGTCTTTTTGGTCAATACCATGAGATATTCGGATATATTCATATACTGTCAAGGAGATTATACTTCTAGCTTTATCCTAACTCAAGCCAGAATATCTAAATGTATGAATGGTGATCTTTTTTTCTTAAGTTTTATTCTTCTTCCATACATTGCATACCAATGGCAGTTTCCCCTCCCTACAGTCTCCTAGATCCTCCCCCCAGATCAACTCCTCCTCTGTTTCCCTTCAAGAAGGAGGAGAAGGAGGAGAGAAGACTTCACAGGGTGTCAACCAAACATGGCATAACAAGCTAGAATAAAACTGGGCACAACTCTCACATCAGGGCTGGATGTGTCAACCCAGTGGACAGAAAAGAGGCCCAAGAGCAGGCAAAAGAGTCAGAGATATTCTCACTCACACTGTTAGGAGTCCCACAAGAACAATAAGCTACACAATCGTAAAGTATATACAAAGGACCTAGCTCAGACCCATTCATGATCTGTGTTTGTTGCTTTTGTTTCTGTGTGCCCCTATGAATTCTGCTCAGTTGGATTCAGTGGGCCTTGTTCTTTGACAACTGGACTAGTCACCCATCTATGATTATATCAAAATATCATCAGGAATCATTTCACTGATTTTTTTTGCCAGTTCTTTCTGGTTCTATCCTAGGTCTCTAAGATGTTCTGTTTCTGGGTCCTGGGCATCCAGGCAAGGTCAGACGTGGATTCCCTCTCATGGCAAGTGCCACAAGTTGGGACAATCATGGCTTGGCCACTCCCACAAGTTATCCATTGTCCCACCATTGTCCCAGCACATCTTTCAGGCAAGACAGAATGTAAGTATAAAGTTTTGTGGCTGGGGTGATGTACCAATCCCACTGCTAAGAGCCTTGCCTGGTTGTAGAAGATGGCTGGTCCAGGCTTTATATTATGCATTACTAATAGACTTCTCTAGGGTCACTCTTATAGATTCCAGGGAGTTACCACTATACTAGAATTCTGCATCACCCCCAAGTTCTAGTTCTCTCTCCAAGTACTCTCTCCCTCCATCTCTCCCACATCACCCCCCACTGGAAGTATCCTGTTCACATCCCCACCCACACCAGGACACCTGCAAAACCTATATTCTATTTCCCTTTCTCAAGGAGATCCATGCATGCCTCTTTGAATCCTCCTTGTTACTTAGCCTCTCTGGGTCTGTAGATTATAGCATGATTGTCCTTTACTTAACGGCTAATGTCCAATTATGAGGGAGTACAAACCGTGTTTGTCTTTCTGGGTCTGAGTTACCTCATTCAGAAAGATCTTTTCTAGTTCCATCCATTTGCCTGCAAATTTCATGATGTCATTTTCAACATCTGAGTATTACCCCATTGTATAAATGCATATTTTCCTTACCCATTCTTATTACGAGGGACATCTATGTTGTTTCCAGTTTCTGGCTATTATGAATAAAATGACAATGGAACATGGTTGAGCAAGTATCCTTGAGGCAGGATGGAGCATCCTTTGGGTATATGCCCAACAGTGGTATAGCTAGGTCTTGAGGTGGATCAATTCCCAATTTTCTGAGGAACCTCCATATTGATTTCCATAGTGACTGTACTAGTTTTCACTCCCACCAGTAAAGGAGGAGTGTTCCCCTTGCTCCACATCCTCCCCAGCATGAGCTGTCATTTATGTTTTTTGATCTTAGCCATTCTGACAGGTGTAAAATGGAATCTCAAAGAGTTTTTGATTTTGCATTTGCCTAATGGCTGCTAAACATTTAAATGTTTCTCAGCTATTTGAGATTCCTCAATTGATAATTCTCTTTTTAGATCTGTACTCTAATTTTTAATTGTATTACTTTGTTTTTTGATGACTAATTTCTTGAGTTCTTTTTATATTTGGAATACTAGCCCTCCATCAGATATAGGGTATGGGAGTGTTGTGCTTTTAAGGTCTGTAAAGAATTATGTTTAAATTTTGATGGGGATTGCATTGAATCTATAGATTGCTTTTAGTAGAATGGGCATTTTTATTTTTACTATGTTAATCCTACCAATTGGTGAGCATGGGAGAATTTTCCATCTTCTAATATCTTCTTCAATTTCTTTTTTTAAAGACTTGAATTTTTTTTGTCATACTAGTCTTTCACTTGTTTGGTTAGAGTTAACCCAAGATATTTTATATTATTTGTGGCTACGGTGAATGGTACTGTTTGCCAGATTTCTTTCTCAGTCAGTTTGTCAATTGTGTATAAAAGGGCTACTGTTTAGCATGGAGTTAATCTTTCATCTAGCAACTTCACTATAGGAGTTCCCTGGTAGAATTTTTGGGGCCTCTTATATATACTATCATATCCTCTGCAATTAATGATACTTCAACTTCTTTCTTTCCAATTTGTATCCTCTGATCTCTTTCTTTCCAATTTGTATCCCCTGATCTCCTTCGGTTATCTTATTGCTTTCACTAGAACTTCAATTACTATATATTGAATAGATATGGAGAAAGTGGACAGCCTTGTCTTGTTCCTGATTTTAGTGGAGTTGCTTTGAGTTTCTCTCGATTTAATTTGATGTTGACTATCAGATTGGGTATATTGCCTTTATTAAGTTTAAGTATGCCCATTGTAGCCCTAGTCTCTCTAAGATTTTCATCATGAAGCAGTGTTAGATTTTGTCAAAGGCTTTTCAGCATCTATTGAGATGATCGTGTGTCTTTTCTTTCAGTTTGTTTATATGGTGGATTACATAGACTTACTCTCATTTGTTGAAAGATCCCTGCATCTCTGGGATGGAGTCTACTTGATCATGGAAGATGATTTTCTGGATGTATTCTTGGATTCGCTTTACAAGTATTTTATTGAGTATTTTTTCATCTATGTTCATGAGGGAAATTGGTTTGTAATTATCTTTTGTTGAATTTATCTGTAGTTTGGGTATCAGGGTGACTGCAGTCTTGTAAAATTAATTTGGCAACATTGCTTCTATTTCTATTTTGGAGAATAATTGAAGAGTATTGATGTTAGCTCTTCTTTGAAAGTCTGGTAGAATTCAGTGCTAAAACTGTCTGACCCTGGACCATTTTTGGTTGGGAGAATTTAATGACTGCTTCTATTATCTTAAAAGTTAGAGTTATATTTAAATTGTTTCTCTGATCTTGATTTAGCTTTCATAAGTGGTATCTATCAAAAAAACTGTCAGTTTCTTTTAGATTTTCCAATTTTGTGAAGTACAGGTTTTTAAATTATGACCTAATGTCTGTTGTGTCCCCCTTTTTGTTTCTGATTTTTGTTTCTGATTTTGTTAATTTGGATATTCTTTTTCTGTCTCTTAGTTAATTTGGATTTAGTTGATTTTCTCAAAGAACCAACTCTTTGTTTCATTAACTCCTCTCTGCTTCTATTCTGGTCCAATCTATGTGGTGTTCTGTAAATTTCTTATACCTTTATACACATGCCCTTCTTGAGGTTAGGAAAATTTTCTTCTCTGATTTTATTAAAAATATTTTCTGGGCCTATGAGCAGGGATTCTTCTCCTTCATATATTCTTATTATTCTTAGGTTTTTTTTTCAGTGTTCCGGATTTCCTGGATGATTTGCATCAGGAATTGTTTAGATTTAACACTTTAATAGATCACTTTCTTCTATCATATCTTCTACACTGAAGTTCTCTCTTCCATCTCTTGCATTCTGTTGGTGGTGCTTGCATCTGTAGTTCTTGTTCACTTATGTAGATTTTCCATCTCCAAGATTTCTTCAGTTTGTGTTTTCTTTATTGCCTCTATTTCCATTTTCAGATCTTGGGCAGTTTTATTCATTTTCTTCAACTATTTGTTTTTTCTTGGCCTTTTTAGCTTTCTTAAAGGGATTTATTCATGTCCTCCAATTGTTTGTGTGCGTTTTCCTTGCTTTCCTTGAAGGATTTTGTTCTTGTACAGATGATCCTGAACCTATCCTAACTGAAAAATCATTACCAATTCCCGGTCAGGAACATGAAGCTTATCACACAGCTAAATTAAGAGTGGCAAGCATAGGTGATAAAAGGAAAGGACGCCCATCTTCAGTGTCACTCATAACTACAAGCTCCTTGGGAAGAAGCATTGGCCAAGGCACTGCCCTGTAGAGCTGACAAGGCATTTTGTGATCACCATCATGGAAAGCCCAGCCTCCCTGTGAGGCTTACACTACTCCTCCACACCTCATCCTTGCTGACAACAGCTCATGGATCAGTCACCCTCTTCATAGAGGTTTTTGACATATGAATTAATCCCTTCACAATAGTACCATAATTGTCCAAATGGCCAGTCAACAAGCTAACTTCAGAATTACTTACTCTATTTCAAATACTTCACCCACATTCACAAGGAAAACCCACTGGATGATGATTTGGACCATAACTCTAAAATTCTGCCCTCAAAAAATTTCTGACTGAAAAAAAAAAAAACTCTAAAAATGGACCTTTAGCTCTAGCCTCTCTCTCTTCCCCTGCACGACAGTGCTTACAAGTCCCTACACTGGTCTATACCAGTCTGCCCATCAAGTGTCTGCCAATTACTGCTCAACTCTCCTTCTCCCATACCAACCTCCAGACCACCCCATCAGTGAATATCCTCACCCCTGTCTACTGCTGAACACGGAACAGTCTATCTTAGATCCAGGACCCTCACACTTCCTTGCGGGCTTTTGTTGTAACAGTCTATCTTAGATCCAGGACCCTCACACTTCCTTGCGGGCTTTTGTTGTGAAATAGAATGAAAACATTTTTGCTTCTTTTAGCTTATCACATGCACACTAAATATTTTATTTTTATTTATTTATGTGTGGGGTGTTTTGTCTGAATGTATGTCTGTGCACCACAGATATGACTGGAGCCCATGGAAGCCAGAAGAGGACACTGGGTCCCTTCAAACTGGAGTTACAGACAATTTGAGCCACAGTGTGGTGCTGGCAACTGAACCCAGATCCTCTGGAAGAGCAGCCAGTGTTTTTACTTGATGAGCCATCTCTCCAGCCCATTGATCATACTTTTCTTGAAATACCCTCCTGGGTTTCCAAGACATCAATCTCTCCTGATTCTCCTCCTGTCTCTTGTTTAGTCTTTTATTCATATTTTCTAGAATCTCTTTCTCAGGTATTTCTTTAAATGTTGGCATTCTAGAGATTTAGTCTCCTCTTTCTCCTTGGACAGTGGCCCAAATCTTGTGAGAGAATCTATCGCCTATGAGTCCTTGCTCTCTACATAATCTCACCCTACATTTCAATTCCCCTCATCTCCTGACCCTATATCTACTCAAGTGCTCTATACCTAGACTTTCATAATTAAGTGTAAGACTCAACATAGTAAGAAACTAGAGTTGCCATTATTCTCTCCAGGTATTCTGTGATGTCTGCACAATCTAAGTTCGCAAAAAGTGAGATTATTCACCTGCCCACCAAACTTATTACCCAGTTGGTTTCAGTCCTAAATCCCAGACCAGCCAAGTGACAACTCAAACAGTTGACTACGTAGATGCAAATCATGTCTCTACCATTCTGCAGGCATGTTATTATTACTTACCACTGTGTCTCAATTTCCTTGGGAGTAAGAAAGCAATGCACACTACTGTCAGGAACGACGGATGCAACTAGCAGTCCTTGCAGCTGCAACTGACACAAAGTGCTCGAGAGTACTCTCTCCCAGAGTACTGTAGTGGCCAGTCGGCCCGCAGGTAATGCGAGCTCCTTCATAGCCCTAATTCTAGTTCTAGTCCTGTCCTCATCATTCTAAAGGGCTATTGCACCTGGTTTCATAAATATTAAAATACAAGTCTTTTCGATTTTCCCATCTTCCATTTGGGATGTTAGCTTATCTGACATATTGTGACAGCATATCACAATTCCACGTGTAAGATACGGTATTATTTTTCTTAGTGCATCTTAAGACTGTGGTGTCGAGGACTACTAGTGAAACCTTACCTATTTGTCTACCCTTCTTTCTAATCTCCCACATCAGCTAGTGGTCCTAAGATGGCTACTGGGAAAGAACCCACGAAACAGTGTTCCACAGGTATCAGTTACTTCGTTATCATGTGCTCTTAATCTCAAATACTTCTACAGTAGTAGCTGCATTGCAAGAATTTCTGAAAAAAAAATGATTGCTAAACTTTAACAATTTATCCATTCGCTTATTAAACAAATATGTACAAGGTATCAGAAACAATCTGAGGCTCTGATCATACAGCTGAAACAAATCCAACCTTTCATAAGTTTCACTCTGACAAAGGGAAATTAAAAACATAAATATGTAATATGGAACCTATACCATTTATGTACAATAGAGAAAAAGCAAACTAGGGAGATGGATAAATGTAATGCAGCTGACAACCATTTACTCAATGACTGCCCCACATGGTAACAACGCCAACACCATTAGATTTTAAGAGCATTTCCACAAATTAAAGAATCTCAATTAGGGATTTACCTAAGCAGATTGATTTAAAACATAAGAGTAAAGCACATAGGCCTTGGGTTCCCACAACATATAGGCTGTGTAGCTTTAGTTACCATACAAATAAGGGCTGTGGCTAGAGCTTCTGTGGCCTTGACAAGTCTTTGCCTTTTGTATTTTAGGAGGTCATGAATGTTGAATGAGGGCACGTTTCAGGTCCAGGACTTACAGCTACCTCTACCTTTCCTGAACTCCCAAAATAGCTAAATGTTCTCTTTAAAGGGCTCCTATGCTCTGAAATAGATGCTCCCAGGAACTGCTATAACTCATTTCAACCTGGCCGAATAGGCATGAATAAACCTCTTTACTGTTGGTTTTATCTTCCCTGTAATGCTTGGGAATACAGAATGATCTCTAAAAGTTTATGCTTTATTAACTTCATGAGCCACCAGAAAAAAATCCTGTCAGTATCATCAAGATAATTGAGCAGAGGTACCTTCAGTGTCCGGATGTGATTCTCTGCTTCGCTCTTTTCTTTCTTAAAGTGCTTCATCAGCTCCTGGATATTCTGTTCATGCTTCGTTTTCACGCTGTGCAGTGATGATGTGAGATCTTCCAGCTCCCTCTGGTGAACGTCTCGTTCTAACTTTAACTGTGTGATAATGGTAGCCGTTTCTTCCTCTTTAGACTTTGCCTGGGCTGTCAGTTCAGAAAGGTTCTTGAGCACAGCTTTCCTGGCTCTCTCTTCTTCAGCCAATTTATTAGCAAGATCTGCTCGGATGGCGCTCAAGTCCTTGATGGCCTCTTGCATCTCAAGAAGTTTGGCTTTGTCCTGGGCCTGGCTCATCTTGAGCTCTGTGATTTCTTCCTCCAGGTGAATTTTCTCTGCTTTGATCTGGCTTTGCATCTTACTCTGTCTTTTCAATTCACTTTCAAGTCGATGGATGGTGTCTAGGGAATTCTTGACCTCCAGTTCGAGTTCAGCTTGGTGAGACTGAATGTCACTGAGCTTCTTCTCCTTACAGTGAAGCTCCTCCTCCTGCTGGGCACGCTTGGTCAAGACATCATTGAGCTCCTTCCTGAGATTCTCTATCTGCTGTAAGGCTGGATAAAGCTGGCTTTTCAACTCATCCTTCTCCTTTAGAATCTAGTGGGTTACAAAACCAAACCAAGGAAAAGTTACTACAAAATTTACTATGCATCTTCCAAGTAACAAAATAAAACTTAATCCAGGAGGAGAAAATTTCATTAAATCACATTTTGCCTATTTTAATGAACAATAAATTTGGGCTGGAAATGGGAATAAGCATATAATCACTTTATAGCTATGTAAAAATCACATATTATACTACCACACTGATATGAACATGTATTTCAGACACCTGTTACCAAAATGTACTAATCTATAATGATCAACAATTACTCAAATGTAAGATAAAATCAAGCAAAGGGATAAAGGGGGAAAAAAAACCTCTGTTGTGACGTTACTACATACTGAAACATTAAAACATTGCTTAAAATAACAGTAATATATATTGCAGTATTATACAAAAACAAGAGGTAAACAATAATATGAGGAACCTAGACAACATCTAATAAAGGTTATGATACATGATGTGTGCAACTTGTGATAAACTAATCAAATAATGCCAACGTCTGAGAAGAAAGAAGCACAGTAACAAACAAGAAATCTGGAGATCCCACAAAGATGGACATAAGCTCTTTAATCATGGGAAGGTTCTCAAGAGAAATCCATCCCCTAAGGGTAAGGGTAAACTGGGTGACAGAGGCCAAGAACCAACCATCTCAGCACATTCATTTCAAATGACAACAGCGGCCAGTGGAGCCAAGTTGTTTCTACCACACACTGACCATGAGCAATGCTTATGCTTGCTGCTGATTCTCAAATGCCCTCCTTGCTATGATTTTGTTGCGTTAGTTTTTGCTTTTCCCTTTTACTTTGAACTGAGAAAAATACTGCATATATTTATAAGATGCAATAAGATAAATATTAGGTTTCTTTCAGAATCTGAAAGGCCAATCTGAAAGTTACCTAGACTTTATAAAGCTACATAAAATCACATGCATATACATACATATGTACCAATGAAGAGGTGAAGCTGTGAAGAGGGACAAAGGAGACCAAAGCAAACAGGGAAGGTAAGAAAGAGGGTAGGTATATGTATATAAGTGAAATTAAATAAAAGGAAAAAAGAAAGAGAGAAGTGTCTAAGCTGTTGACCTTTGACCTGAGAAAACTGAATTTGCTTATCAGGTCAACCATAAGTAGGTCAATGGGCTTAAAATTTTTAATCATTTATCTTCAATGAAAAAATAACTAATTTACATTATGATTTAGCACAAAGACTTTCTCTAGATGCTTGGACCATGTTCTTGGACTTCCCAGTCTCCAGAACTGTGAGTCCAATAAAATTCTCTTGTTTATCCTCAGTCTGTGGCCTTATGTTTCAACAGGTAATAGCCTCATATAAGCTGTATAACAAATACAGCATTTTAAGGGAATCATTATGTTTATCTTACGAAAGAAGATAGAAATACCCTGTAAGGATAATGTGGCAAGATTCTAAAAGGAGGCCACTTAAATACATAGATTAATGCTTGGAAAAGATACCGCAGACACCCTAGCCATGAGTCAAGAGGCTTTCAGATAGAGATAAAGGTTGGTGTCTCATGAAAAACTCTACCTGGTAGAACGTCCTCCTCCTGAAAGTGGCTTAAACAGCAAGAATCTTTTTTTCTCACAATCCAACAGGTCCAGAAACACAATGATTTAGTGACAGTCCTTAAAATCCTAAGCTCTGCTACTTTGCAATTCTCTGAGTTCTCCATCTTCTCGGTATTCCAAAATCATATCAATCCACATGAGAAAGGACAGCTCGGGCTCGAGAGTTATAGGACATTGGTCACGTCTGGAATTCCCTTTGGGGTAAAACAGACCCTGAAAACTACATAATATTCATATATTTGCTTCTAGCTAAGGGCTAGGTGTGGCGAATAAAAGAATTGACAGATCCCAGACTGAGCTTCTGGAACTGAAGGTGCAAACAAAGAACTATTATAGACACAGAATAATGTGAGTTGTACGAGTCAGCAGCTCAGGTAGGGTGGCTTGAAGATCACTGTGGAGCAGGACGGTGGTGGAGAGTGAGACGCGGACTTGAGTGAGAGCCTGACAAACTCGAGATAATGATGACAAGAATGACTTTAAGAAACAGGAGGGAGATAGGTGCCAAACACCCTTGAGAGATTTGGAAAAATAATGAAGTGTGGGGACAAGCTGTGAGAAATAAGAAAGAGAAAAGAATGTTCTAGCCAGGTAAGCACAAGAATGACATTGCCCAAAACCTTTGTAGGAGGAGAGAAAGGGACAACTCTGTTGTAGGAGGTTCTTCTGTTCATGTGTTGCTTTCATTGGTTAATGAATAAAGAAACTGCCTTGGCCTTTTGATAGGGCAGAACTTAGGTAGGCAGGGAAAACAGAACTGAATGCTGGGAGGAAGAAAACATGGATCCTCTGCCTGAGATGGATGCTGGTTAGAATCTTTCCCGGTAAGCCACTGCCATGTGACAATACACAGATTAATAGAGATGGGATGTAGGAGTTACTGAGATGTAAGAGTTAGCCAATAAGAAGTTAGAGCTAATGGGCCAGGCAGTGTTTTAATTAACACAGTTTCTGTGTGGTTATTTGGGGGCTAAGCAAGCCAGGCAGCCAAGACAAACAAGCCAGCCCTCCTCCATATAACACAACTCCCCAAAGACCTCACACCACTGTCCATATCACCATTTTATTTTACTAAGAGGTTCACTGGGGAGGGTTTAATGTTATTCTTTGGAAAGGAACGCAGAAAATGCCAGTGCATTCCTGCAGCACATGCTTGAAAAGTGAAACACATTAGCAATGCGCCTGCTCACCTTAAACTATTAAATAGTTCAGATCTCAAGGAGCAGGCTATAACATCTCTCGGCAGGGGAGAAATGCATAGATGGAAAAGATGGCAAATGAAGATCCTTAAAGTCAAACACGATCAAGCAAAAAGCTCAATACACAAGCAAGCTGAAAGTTCTGCCAACTCAGCAGGAACAAAAAAAGAAACACAGGGAATCTTAGCCATACAACAGTATAGGAAGGCTGGAAACCAGAAACGCACACACCACAATCATACTCGGATTTCCAATTCTTCCTCTTTATTTTT
The DNA here is from genome assembly GCA_004026605.1 of Ondatra zibethicus. NCBI lineage: Eukaryota > Metazoa > Chordata > Mammalia > Rodentia > Cricetidae > Ondatra > Ondatra zibethicus. The sequence continues at coordinate 162,140 of PVIU01001944.1, read as the reverse complement.
CAAAGCACATCTGAAAACCAATGATTTCCAATAACACTTAGAAAACAAGAAACTAAACTATCCAGACTAACAGCCAGATCAGAAGAGCTATGCCTTGCAGTCTCCCTGTGTGCTCATGCGAGCTCCTCAGGTGCACCATGGTCCCTGTCCTTATGCCCTCCCCTTAAAGGGAAGAAAATGACCTGATCTTATTCGCTTTTGATGCCATTTTCTATGATTATATGATTTGGGGTTAAAATTACATGTCCTTTAGCAATAAAATAGTTTTGGTCATGTGACCAAGATTCCATAAACGTCCAAAAGAATAGAAGAAACGGGGGGGGGGCGGGGGTAGTCTTTTAACACCCTTTTAAGTGGCAAATAATAAAGCAGAACATAAATTATGCTACAAAGAGAAACAGGCTTAGCATAGAATCATTTACAAATAGAAAATCTATATCAGTTGGGCACACAAAATGGATCAACAAAGTTACAAAGTTATTTATTAAATTCATTCTTTAACCTACAAGATGTTATATTTGTATCATTTTTACTTTGAAATAAATACACTTTTAAATATACCCAAAAGTCATTTTGTGAAACTAATTAGCCCAAAACAAAAAAGTGGATGATATTATGCCTTAAGATATCTTTGTCATTTTTATTAAAAATTAAATCTTAAGTAAATATTCCTTATAGGCAATATTCAATAAGCTGCTCTCTCCTCTCTCTCTCTCTTTCTCTGCGTGCACACAGGGGGGTGTATGGGTGTGTATGGGGGTGTATGGGGGTGTATGGGTGTGTATGGGTGTGCTACTGGAAATTGAACCCAGGGCACTGAATATGCCAAGTGTGCATCATATCACTGACCTGTGACCCCAGCCCAACATCAGGATGCCTTCCCCTATTACTCTCCACCTTATAATTTTAAGAACAGGTCTCTCACTGAAACTGGAGCTTGGTGTTTTGCTGACCCGACTGGTCAGAGCCCTCAGATGCACCTGTCTCTGGTTTCCAGTCCTGGGATCACAGATATGCACCACTGTACCTAGCTTTCCATGGGTTCTTAAGACCCAATCACAGATCCTCATACTTGTACAGCGAGTATGTGCCATCATATTAGCTGCTAGATACTATTAAATTTTCCCAAAATTATTCACCACGTATTTGTACATCACAGATTTACTGAACCCTTGGAGCCTCCATGAAACATTTCTAAGCCTTTCTCCCTTGATAAATCATTGCTCACACTGCAACATGCCACATTAATTTTTAAGGTTTTTAAAGGATAAATTACAATGCCTGCTGTGATAATTGTAATCCTATCCTAACTGCAGCAATCACTTTAAAACTACTTCTCCGCTTACCATCAGTAATGATAAATGATAAAAAAATAATTTTATCGGGAATATTCTGGGAAATTATTGTTTAGTAATTTTTAGTGTTCTAAAAACTCAATCTTATAAGTGCTCAGCACCATAAATTGGGATATTGCCTGGTGACATGGACCCTTCTAAATTTCCTCTAATGAAGCCAGATCCCCAGACAGCTTCAGGTCAATCAGCAGCAACTCTCTGCTCTCTGGCTGCCTTCCCTTACAGGCATGTTCACAGAACCAGTTGCCAGGCCAGACTGACAACAGTATAATCAAGGTAAAGGAAGTTTCTGAGATCAAATCAATTTAGATTCAAGTCCAAAAGTTTTGAGACTGCTTTACCTCCTGGCAGCCAGTCACTTAACTGTGTATCAGATGAGTTAAAACAGACGGCCCTCCAGGGTGAGCACAGGCTTCTGTGATCTTAAATCTGAAGAATGCATACTTAAAAGGTATCATGGTCATGACCTTGACCCAAAATAAGTATCTGTCATTGTAAGTGATGTCAGCTGATCCTATCAACTTAACTGTCCTGAATTTTCATTTTCTGATGCTATTGTTATTATTTCCAAAGACTTAAGCAAGTCATTATTCTGGACTATTTTGAGTTCTTGACAAACAACAAAGTATACACAATAATTCCAGACCAAACATGGACAAAAATCCATCATGACTTTTTAACATCTGTGTTTAGTTCAAACCAAAGATACAGTTGAAAATCCACAGGAGCATTAAATCTATTAGAAGTAACTGATTGTGCAAGAGACAAGATACAGTGAATACACAGCAAGATTAGCACAAGGCTTTCTGCTGCTCTTAGGAGAACAAAACATAGTCAGAAGGAGCCCTGTGATCTGAAGGCACTGCTCTGCCAATGAAGCTGTCAATGTCACCCCTTTAGATCAGCCTATTCCAGCACATCCCAGAATTCATTAGTCACTAGTAAAGAGAGCTTTAACCCTCTCCTCACCTTCAGTCAAGGCACTCAAAGAAACGAGACTGGAAAACACATGCAGTAGGGGGCGAGCCATCATGCTAAAGAAGATGCAGTGACTTTTCCTCAAAGTTAGAATATTGAAAAATAATTCCAATTAGGGAACTCATAAGCTAAATTGAGACAGAAGGTAGAGGTCCCTCAACTCTGAAAAGTCACCAAATATTAAAATGTTTCAGAAGATCTGAAAAATCCAAACACGAAATGATGGTTTCCCTTCAACTAGATAATACTTAACAGCTTTTTCTCTGAAGGTGTAGACCCAGCGTGGTCCTCAGGTGTTTGTTCAAAGAATGGATGGACAAAGGCTGGGAACCTGGCTCTACCTGATCGTTCTTATCTGTCAGCCGGTCCAGGGCTTCTGCTTGTTTCTCCAGTGCCCGCTCCACCTTCTTATGCTTCAGCTTCCACTGACGGATGCAGTCCTGGGCCTTCGTTTTCAGGTCTTCTCTCCTCTTCTCGGCCTCCTCTCGCAGGGCTTCTGACCTCTGGAACTCGCCAAGGTAGTGCTCTGCCTGCTTGGTCGCGTCCTCTGCGTGGTGACTCAGTTCTGAGATCTGGAGGTCACTGCGCTTACGATCAGCCTCACAGGTCTCAAAGTGATTCTGGATCTCCTTGAGTTGGTCTAACATCTGCAGTTGTTGTTTTTCCCTGTTCTCCAAGTCACGTGTTAGAGTCTAGAATGAACACATGGAGCATTAAGATTAAATTCTTGTCAAGAATGGGTGTGTACCATGCTCGCCAAGACACTGAGACAAAAGCCTTCCACCTACTTTCATTCACCATCAATGTAGAATGTCGGATTCACTGCTGTGTATTCAATAGTCAGATTAACTTGCGGTAAACTAGTACCTCTCTTTCACACTTTATCTTTTTTTTTTAAAGATTTATTTATTTATTATGTGTATAGCATTCCTTCCGTGTGTGCCCACATGCCAGAAGGGGGCGCCAGGTCTCATTATAGATGGCTGTGAGCCACCATGTGGTTGCTGGGAATTGAACTCAGGACCTCTGGAAGAGCAGTCAGTGCTCTTAACCACTGAGCCATCTCTCCAGCCCCCACATTATATCTTTCTAATTGACACAAAATTAGAAGGCAGTGGTGAGAGAAACGTGTTATTTTAGTAAAAACCTACCTACTGCTTTATTCAACTAAAGCAAAGTCAGTGATTTAAAATATGTCAGATTATTAGAAAACTCTTAGAAGCAATTATGTAGCATTTCACGATGTGGCAGCACATGAAACATATTATAATAAAATAATAAATCAGTAACAATAATATGAGCATTAATGATGGAAACCCCATGTTGATAACACTGTGTTTAAAAGTTCCTTTCAAAGAGTCCCTGTGAAGTGGTCACAGTTATTTCTAGCTTTAGCAGTGTAATATAAGTCTAAACAGTTCTCTCATGCTGTTATGAACTACTGCAGTACACAATTTTAAATAAACAACTTATTCAGGACATTTCTTTAGTCAAGGCAAGTGTCTTTAAACCTAGCTTTCCTGAAGTAGGGTGGGGTGGGTAATTTTTACATTTGGAAGTTTACACTAAATCATGATGAATAATACATAATAAGAGAATTAATTAAATATGGAATGAAAAATGAAACTAATTGATTTATACAAGTAAAGCATAGTTATTTTATTCATAAAACTTTGTAAGGAAGTCATAAGTACAGAAATTAAGTATTTACAATGTTTCACAAGAGATATTCCTCCTGACAGTCACTTTCCTATACCTAGAAATGACAAATAACTCTAAAATGTCATTGGTTCAAAAAATAATGGACCCAACAGGCTAAAATGATGCTGTGATCAGAGGAGCAATAAACACCATTTATCTACCAGAAGGCATTGAAAAATAGGCAGGCTAGAAGTACTTACAGAGTTCTGGCCTCAACAGCAGCATTTTTCACCCTCAATTTCATTAACCATGATCAGTTGCTCAAAACTAAGCATCACTCCCCCTTAATTTAAGGATAACCAAGCTACCATCCATAGAACTACAGAGGATAGGTAAAGAGCAAGGATCTAGGAGGGACAGAGATCTCCTTAGAAAGGGGAAAAAGAATATTTACAGATGGGTGGGGACGCTGGAACAGGAGAATCAAGTGGGAAAGGGAAGAGAAAGGGGGACAAAGGTGGGAATACAGGAAGAGACAGCCACTGGAGGGATATTATGGAAACATAATACAGTAAAAGCTTCCTAAAATATATACAAATATAAAGGCAATCAAAATGAAATCATCAAATAATAGAAGAGACAGGACCCGACTGGCCATCTCTTGTCACAAAATGAAGCTTCCGGTACTGGGACTAGGTTAGCCTAATTGAATTGTCAGCTACAGGGGTCCCATGCGAACCACCAAACAACCTAGGCTATGGCCAAGACAATAGTCACTCTCCACACACTGACAGCAAGGCCCCATTGCTGAAGACAACACCTAACACAACTCATTGAACATGGAGAAGCTGAGCTGGTGCCTACATAGAGCCTTCACCCCTACCTGCTACCATCTTTGGTACAGGAAGGCACTCTGCATGCTAATAAAAAAGAAACATAAACACCAGTCTAGCAACAAATGCTTTCACCTACAATGGAGTCTGGCCTACAGGATAAACTAGAGCAATGGCAGCACAGAGCTCGTGGGATTAACCAATCAATTTCTGATTTGACTTGAGTCCCACTCTACAGATGTAAACCATATCTGACACGGCTTAGTTGACCAAGAACCTCAGATTAGATAGCCCAGGGACCTAGAGCAAAACCAAATATTACTGTTCTAAAGAAAAAATAAATACAAGTAGCAATAAAATGACTTCTAATGACAACCAGGTATACTCTAGACCACTGTCTTGCTTAGCTATCATCAGAGAAGCTTCTTTCTGTAGCAAATAGGAACAAACACAGAGACCCACAACCAGACAAAACACAGGGTTAGAGACCCAGGAACACTCAGCCCTAAACGGAATGCCTCTATCAAATTCCACCCCTTGGGGCTCAGGAACCCAGCAGAAAAGGAAGCAAAAAGAATAAGAGTCAGGGAAGATATAGGCCATCAAGAAACAAGGCCCTCTACATCAACATGACCAAAGGGTCTTATGAACTCACAGAGACTGAGACAGAATGCACAGGGCTTGCATGGGTCTGCACCAAGTCCACCATGTATATGTTACAGCTTCCAAGTTAATGTTTTCGTGAGTTCCTGAGTATGTAAACAAGTTGGCCTCTGATTCTTGTGCCTTCCCTTAGGTTCTTTTCTTTGTTTATCCAAACCCAATGTGTTAGTTTTTGTCTTATCTTATTATATCTTATTTTATTATCATCCCTTAGAATCCTGTTTGTTTTCTAATGTGAGACCAGATGGGAGAAAAGCTGGGGAGAAAACTGGGAGGAGTAAATAGAAGGGAAATCATAACCAGGATATATTCTGTGAATATATAAAACTTTTTTCATATAAATGAAGTCAGTTTGACATTATAACAAAAATTCCTTTTTAAACAAATAACCATGCCTTGAAAACAAGGTTCATTTTCAGAGCAACAGGTTTGCATTTGCTCAGTTCCCCAAGTTCAGGGCAGCCTGGAAGACATGAGTCACCCTTTTGTCTGCCCAAATCAAACAGTAAACTGAGAACTGTGCACTTGTTTGCATGGAAAATTCTAAGCTGAGATCAGAAAATTCTAGTGATTGTGGTTTACTGTTTGCCCTTATTCTAAAAGTTTTACAAATACTGTAGAAATCAACATTATTAATGAGCAACAACCACATGATTCTACATTTGACAGCAACAAACAAATTGAACTTTCTTGTTTCCTTCTTGTCTCTTTTGGCAACAACAACTTAAAAGAAGAGCAATTACAACCACCCTGTGTCAGACACTTGGCTCCTAGAAACAGTGTAAATACCAAAGAAACTGACAATTTAGTTGGGAAGATGTTCACAACCAACCCCTAAATCACATTCACCAACAATGAATGCTAAAACATGGTGCAGAACTGTTGTCAGGTCTACATTCTATAGTCAGGCCTCCATGCTGTTTCATTTTGGTGGCAGGCAACCAAGACTTGCTACACTGAAAAAGATGTCTAAGATCACACACTTTGTAGTTGAAGGAAAGGCACTGGACATAAGTATGATTTACCTGAAAAACCTGTCCAAGATCACACATTCTGTAGGTGATGGAAAGACACCCGACATAGTCTGGTTCCAGGTTCCCTGTTTGCCAACTGGTGTAAGAGGTCCTTCTACATTTGTGTTGCTTTCATTGGTTAAATAAAGAAGCTGCCTTGGCCTTTTGATAGGGCAGGATTTAGATAGGTGGGGGAAAAGAGAACAGAATGCTGGGAAGAAGGAAGAGAGAGAGCCACCGCCATGAAGCTGCCAAGTCAGACATGCTGAATCTTTCCCAGTAAGCCACAACCTCGTGGTGACATACAAATTATTAGAAATGGGTTGAATCAAGATGTGAGAGTTAGCCAATAAGAGGCTAGAACTAATGGGCCAGGCAGTAATTAAATGAATACAGTTTCTGTGTAATAATTTCAGGAGTTAAGCTAGCCGGGCGGCCAGGACAAGCCGGGCAGTGGGACAAAAGGCAAGCCCGTTCCTCATTACTACAGCCAACCTCTGTTAACTATCAATCTACCCAGTTCCTTGACACCCTTCCTGTTGCTATCCCTAATCACTGTCAAGGAGAGGAAGTCTCCCTTGGCATCCTTTTTGTGACTTCCAAACTGGGTTCCTAATCTCTGTATTCTTTCACTTTAGTCATTTTCTTGCTGACGTCTCAAAACTCTTTGTTCATCAACAAAAACACCAGCTGGGATGAACTAGGCAGTTTCCTAATCCCTACCACAAGCTCTGAATCTCTTAAGGGGCAGGGGTGGGGGGTTAGAATCACACAGGAGTATCAGTCAATTCAATCACAAATCAAGAGCCACCCATCAGCACTCAGAAAATTTTCCACACCACCATCCAATTTAGACAACGGTCATTCCAAACTCTTTCATTAATATTCTACCTTCTTTCACCCACTTTTAATATGCAACCCAGCTCTCCTGAAGAGAGTAAATTGAGGCAGTCTAGACAGGACACTACCAAAACAATCAACATATACAACTCTGAACCTTACCAATGACTCATCTGTCTGTTTCCATGATGTCTGTAGGACTCCATCATCAGTAAACAAATAACCAGGATTGCTATTTCCTGGACGCAACTTCTACCTGGAAGAACTCTTTATATTTAGAAGACACAGAATTATCTCAACCCCTACAGCTTCATGGCATTTATTCCCCATTTAAATGCTATAAAAGGAGAAAGTCAAAAGCACAGAAACCCCATCTAACTAAGAATTCCTTCTTATACATTACCAAAACATTAGATCTTCCAACTAAATCTGAAACTTTTCAGAACTTGATTCCATTTCTATTCTCATCCTTCAAGGGGGAGAAAATGGTGATTGTGCTTATGTTAAAGACCTCAGGTTTGAGGAGCTCTTGAAGGATGTAGAGGATTCAACACTTCATAGTCAGACTTACGATAAAATTTAGTAAGATAAAAGGATACCAAGAAAAATCAGCAAAGGAAAGGGGAACAGAGGCTGAAGCCCAGGGAAAATAGGAGTGATAATCCAGTCCTCTCTCCGAGTGGGGTCAAACATGAATTGCACAACCCCTCTAACAGAGAATTAGCAGTGCTTGTAAAATGTCATCAACTAGAAAAACTCATTAGAAGCATCAACCATGGGACGTTAACATAAGCAACATCTGCCTATCAGATACCAAAACTCAAACTACAGCACAAAAGCACACAAACAAAACACCCCAGATATTCAACATAAACCACACTATTTACAATGTCTAAGCAAAGTAAATAGTAGTAAGGGTCACACGTTTGATTTCAAATTCCAGCTCTGGGACTCTGTGGCCTGAAAGGAGCAGATTATTCTCTCTGAACCAAAGCTATTCAATTTACAAAGTAAGCCATAGAGTATCAACCTCTCAGAGGAATCACAACCCATACAAGACCTAGAAAGCACATGAAGATAATTAGAACTTAAAATGAATAGATTTTTATATCTACCGGAGGCCATATTGTGATTAGGAAGGTACTACAATGTCTACATTTTAGAGAGGGAAAGTTGAAGCAGAGTTGTCATTTTAAGATAAAATAGGTATTTGACATGGAAAGGACTAGTCATAAGCCCTTATTAGTCAATTGATATTTCATTGTATTAATGACCTGAATATGGGCTAAAGAACTTGAATATCTATATAAGAGGTCAGAAATAGAAAAGAATCCTGAAATAGGAATTACATAAACAGCAGTGCACAGGTATTTCTAGAAATGTGTAGAAAGTAGGGAAAAAAGAAGAACCACAGGATAAAGCTTGACCTGAGTTTAAATAAAAAACAGGAGCTAGGGTCCTAGTCCACTGGTAAAGCACTTGCCTAGAGTGTGCAAGGCTCTGGGTTTAACCCCTAGTACTGTAAGGAAAAAAAAAATCCTATCTTGCTAGGCATGCTGGCTAAGCATGTAATACCAATACTTGGGAAGCTAAGGCAGGAGAATTAACAAAAACTCAATGTTCACCTGGGGTACAAAATAAATTCCAAGTCAGCTATAACACATAGGAAGACCCTGTCGCAAAAAGAAACAATATATAAATGAATAAACAGACAGATAGATCCATCCCAGAGGTACACACTTACTACCTACAATTTCCAAGACCGAATACCATGTGCTGGGCACTGAAGAGAGTACAACACAAGAACTGCCGACTGGGAGGGAAGACATGCTGATGTCAGTGACGAGACACATGATGCTGATCAGGAGAAAGACTTCAAGCAGAAAGAAAGACAAGAAGACTGGCAGGCAATGTGAAATGTAAAGAAGAGAAGATCCGAGTAAAGGAGTGGAAGTGAACATAAACAGAGTCTACGCCATGAGCCCTGCAGGCTGATGACAAGGAGTGACAGGTGCAAAAGGCTAAAGAAAGACTGCAAACTAAAGTCAGAAACCTAGCTGAAGGGATGCCAAAATCCGCTTGGAACTTTCACAGGGTTCCTGGTAAGGAATTAACATGATCACACAGGTAACTGAGGAAGATTATCACTAAAGGACATTATGCTAATGCTCACACACACACACACACACACACACACACATATATACATTTATGTGTATTATTATGTAATAGCTATGGTCTTATGTTTATACACAGTTAAATGTCCTACAATAAAAAATGCACTTCATAAAATTACACAGATGTTTATATTATATTTGTTTAATGGACTATGAAGAATAACTTTTACATTTTAATTATTATATAAAGTTTGTATATTTTTATTAAGTTTACCTTAAGAATAATTATTTGGCTGCAAATCTTTGGTAAGAACACAAGTGTTACTGACAATATTTCTCATAAAACTATTCAACCAACCAAGAATGACTGGAGCAACAAGGCAGTTTCTAGAAACACACTACAATGAAAGTCGTGCATATCTGAATGCAAAGGAACAGTACATTAACGCAAAATGGCATCTCAAGTGTGGGCAAAGTTTTGTTCTTCAAAAACATAAAAGCAGTACACCTACAGCAAACAATGGCCAACAAGCCACTGGAAATAGGATTCCATATAAATAAACTACCATTTGAAAGAAATTCAACAAATTTCCTTAATAATGACCCTGTGAACAAAGACTCCCAAGCACTCTCCTGAGCTAGGCTTTCTCGGGTACAAATCAGACCTATAAAACAGATGTGATAGAGAGATCTGGAAAGAAGTAAGGCAAAGGTCATATTATTGCTCCCTCTTTGCCTTTAATGACAGTCAAAGAGAGGCCATGTTGTCCCAGGGTGAATGCCCACCCTTTGCCTCTGAGGGTTCTGCACATCAACATCTAATGCTTATTGGAGGCCGAGGTGTGGTAATTAGGTTAACAACACCTAGAGTTATAAAAACATCCAGAGCAGTTCTTCCCACAATAAGTATCAATATTATAAAGTCTGACCTTTACTGATTTAACAGAATTTCATCTGAAATTCTTGGAATTTTAGTTGAACCATGCCCCACTCAGCTCTGCTGGAAATTACACTGATGTGTTACTGTATGTCTTGATGAGCTCACTCATGTCAGGATAATTTCGGTGTTTTACGGAACTGGTACTTAAAAAACCAATTGTCCAGTCAGGAGAACTAAGACAAGCCTCTTTGAACAAAAGAAATCAAATCAATGAAAGCAAGTCTGCAGCTTTGAAACATATCTACATGAAGCTAAGTTATGACATCACTCACTGAATCCATAATATATAAGGATGTTCTCAAGCACAGGAATGGCAAGTAGAATGCACGCTTAGAATCCAGGAGTAAATTCTTACCACATACAAAACACACATTAAACTGATTCAAACTTTTAACAAGCTATAGAGAAGGGAAGACATCAAGGGCTACTTTAGTGTCATGTCAAATGAGTTTTATATAACTTTCCATTCTAGCATAATAATTTTAACCACATACACTGTTATCATTGTCTTCCTAATAAGTAGAGAGACACATACAGAACACTAATCCAAAACATTAGGTCCCTTGAGTTTTAGTGATTAAAAATAATTGTTTCTCCACACATCCAATGAGAACATATGCTTCATTCAGCTACTTGTACTTTTTAATCATACGAAGCGTAAGACAAGTACAAGAAATAATGTTCAATTTATTAAATGCATTCATCTCTATAAAGAAATGAAATATTAACTCGTTTCATTAACTGTGATGTTCATTATACAGATTTTAAATACATATCTCTTCAGAATGTTTAACTATGGTTAACTTCTAGGTCCCAGCAATTCACAAGGGAAATCTTACCATAACACACATATCTTAAATTACATTTGTATTTTCTTAATTTTTTTCACACTCCATTGGACTGATAATTTCAGCCAGGTAACTCTTAATGTTTAACTTGAGGCTTTGAAAAAAGAAAATTCAGGGCTGGAGAGATGGTGTAGTGACTAAGAACAATTGTTGCATCTGCCAAGGTTTGAGTCCCAAAACCTACATGGCTGTCCACAACTATCTCCCTGAATCTCAACTCTGTGGGCACCAGACATGGACATGGTCCACATACATACTTGTAGGCAAAACACTTGTATATGTAAAATAATAAAACAAATCTTAAAAATTTTAAAGAACAGAAAACATGGATATATATTATATAAAATCATTTTGCTTTCAAAGCTAGAGAGATGGCTCAAAGGTTAAGATGCTGTGACTAAATACCTAAAAAAAAGAAGCTCAAGGTAGGGAGGATTTATTTGGGCCCAAAGTTCACAAAGTACAGCCCATCATGGCCCGAAGACAGGACAAGCTGAAGATGGCTTGCAGCAGACACCACAAACATCTGGGCAGCAGAGTAAGCAGAAAAAACTTGGCCCAGGAGCAGAGAAGTTGTACCACTCATAGCCTGACCTAAAGGCAAATTTCTACCTAAAGTGACAACAAAAGTCTAATAACAAATCAAAATACAAGCTCATGGATACAAAACAAATCAGAAGCTGTCACTAATGCAGCTGCCATCGTCCAGCCATTCTGCCCAGCGGTGAAGAGAACCAACCAACCGCAAGCTGTCTCTCTGCCACCTTCTCTGCTCTGACCACCCAAGAGAGCACAAGAGCAAAAGAGAGCGTGCAAACCTTTCCCTCAGCTCTTTTGCTAGCCCAAAAGTCATTGGCTAAATGGATGGAAATCCCCCCATATTTCACCCTTTTTTCTCTAAATATGAAGGTGCTAATCCTACCATAAAACTATTCACAATAAGAACAACTATCAAGTTGTATGATGTAGTATTGTGCAGAAGAAAGGAAAGATGATAATAATATAAACAAAAATGAAACTACAACCAACAGGAACAACATCAATCAAGAAAAGCATACTAAATGTCCTGGCTATACATTACTGGCAAATAACAGAGATTATATCCTGGAAAGTCTAAGTCTTGTACCTAATATGCCTAGCTAAGATATGAGAGAATTATAATTGTAATTAAGACCCCTCCCCAAGAGGTCTCCATGGGAGTAATGGTCCAGGTGATCCAACATCCAGAACAGCTTCAAGGTAATTGGCTGAGATTATGCAGCCTCACAGACTATTACAACAAAAATTTTAAAATAATTCTACATTTTTTCAGGATCCCCATAAGATTACCAGTGTGATTCTCATCAGCAGGAAGTAGTATAGAAAACTATGCCCAATATTCCCAAAATATTGTTTATAAATGGTTTTCACTTAAACAGGGTTGGATATAAATGGTTAATGGTCATAGTCAATTTCTTTCTAAAAGAAGTAAAGGAGATAGGATATAGAAATGAGGAAAAATGAAAGATTATTGAATATAAATCCTTAAACCAAAAGACAACTATTAATCTCAAAATACTTAAAATTGGTATAGATTTTGGATTATTGATACAAATTTAAGTTCAATTTTATTATACTATATTTATATGTCTATTCTTGTTTAAAGTATTACATTTATACAGCTCATTTAAAATGTAGTGTATAGTTAAGAAATACAAATTAATAGTCATCTATAATAGTCAAACTTATAGCCACGTTAATTAGGTTTTCTAGATAAGCAGAGATATATTTCATATGGATAGGTAATCTTCAAACACTTCGAAGACCTATAGAATATCGCATTTAAAATGTACTAAGGATTTAGAATTCTCTTGATGGTGAGACATGTCTGGTCCTGGCAACACCAATTACCTCAAGAAGATAATGGGTATGGAAGTAGCTCCTTATGGAGTTTGCTTTCATTGTGGCAAAGCTAGCCATTTGGGCAAGAAATTGCTCTTGCTTAGACTGTTTGATGGTATGCTATATAAACTGGACATGCAGGACCAACAGGAAAATGATTGCTACACTTTGTCAAAACAAGGTAGGATGGTCCTTCAGGGTTCCTGCTTCACAGGAGAAATTGCTAGACATTCTACAGGAAACAGAAGAAAATGACTGACAAACTGCCAATATAGGTGGAATAATCTTTCAAATTTCCTGCTTCATTGAAAAGTTTGCCAGATAAAATGAGCATGCAGGTTAAAGATGGATACCCCAACATTACAGAAGAACATTGGGTGACTGTGTAGGAAGCCAGATGTCTCTGTCATTTGTAGAGTTTTGAAAGTTGCTTACAATGCACTTCCTGTTTACTTGGGTAATATTATATCATTCTGGGGTCTTTGATGGAGTTGAAGACTAGATAGTTATAATCATAGTTTTCCTTACTTATGCTAAAAGATGAATGAGATATAAAATTTAGACTCACAAAGACAGAATACATGATAGAGTATTTTCTCTAATTTTGCCAAATACAAATACACGAAATATGGTAACTGCAATTCTTCTTCTTCTTCTTCTTCTTCTTCTTCTTCTTCTTCTTCTTCTTCTTCTTCTTCTTCTTCTTCTTCTTCTTCTTCCTCTTCTTCTTCTCCTCCTCCTCCTCTTCCTCTTCCTCCTTCTCTTCCTTCTCCTTCTCCTTTTTCTCCTTCTTCTTCCCTCCTCTTCTTCTTCCTCTTCCTACTCCCCCTCTTCTTCTTCCTCATGCTGCTCCTTCTTCTTCCAGACAGAGTCTACCTATGTACCCTTGGCTGGTCTGGCACTTGCTATGTAGATCAGGCTAGAACAGAACTAACAGCAATCATCTCTCTCTCTCTCTCTCTCTCTCTCTCTCTCTCTCTCCCAAGTATTGAGATTAAAAGCATGCACCAACATGCCCAACAAGTTTTTTCTTCCTTTAAAACCTCTTGATTCACACTTTTGAATACATTTGCAAGATAAATTTCTGAAAGCCAAAGTGTTAAGCAAAAGAGAAGACTTGTTGCAATTTCTGTGTCTTCCTCTCAAGTTTATTCTTTATTCATTCTGTGGTAGTGGTGCTTTCTCCGTTTTTGTTTGTTTGCTGAGTTCCAGACTACCCTGGACTACAGAGTGTGACTAGCTTCCAAAGCTGCATATCAACCTTCCTAAATGTCAGTTTATCACTTCTGTTATTTTATATTGATACCTTAATGATGCCAATAAATGTAATGAATAATAATTCAAGTTAAAAATAAAAGAAAAAAGGAAAAAAAAGTATAACCAAGAGCTGGGGGGTGGACCTCAGCTGATAGAATGCAAATGCACGAAGCTCTGGATTTGACCTCCAGTCATTTACAGTTGGCATGCTGGCACACCCCTGTAATCCAAGTGAGCAGGAGGACCAGAAATTCAGAGTCATCCTTGGCTACAAAGTGAGTTCAGGGATAGCCATGCCTGCGTAAGACCCTGTCTCACATAACAAAAAAAAAAAAAAAAAAAAAAAAAAAAAAAAAAAAAAAAAAAAAAAAAAAAAAAAAAAAAAAAAAAAAAAAAAGCATAGTGGAAACCAGAAAACTTATATGCACTATATTCTAGTGGCTAAAAGAAAGGCAATTAGTCTCAGACCCATCAAAACTGTCCTTTAAAATGAAAAAAAGAATATTCCCAGATGATCAAAAATTGAAAGAATATGGGACTAGTAGAATGCCCTTATCTACAACAGTAAGAGAGAACTGAGGATGAAAGCAACTGCTTCCTCTTAGTCACTCACATCTACATTCTGTGACGAGACAGCCCCCACACCCTGGTCACAGATGCCCAAGTTCACTTTTCTGTTACTGTGACAAATGCTAGAAACAAAGCGAGGAAGAGGACAGGGTTTATTTGGTTTATATCCTGAGGTCACAACCCATCACTGAGGGAAATGCAACTCATCAGGAACTAGCAAAAATGAATGAATATTGTTCATCACCAAATTCATCAGCTAGCTTCTTCAATAGCTACGACCACCTACATAGGTATGGTACTGCCCACATCTATTAACAGTTAAAACACTAATACCTCACAGATGTGGCCACACGCCAACCTGATTAAGGCTTCTCTCTCAGAAGAGAGACTTCTCAGGTAACTATAGCTTGTGTAAATTTAACATAAAAACTAGCCAGAATAATAGATAACTAGCCAATTAATAACCAAACACAGAACTGACAAAAATTTGTCTGCCTCTAATATCATATCATTAGCAGTCCCCTTAAAAAAAGAGACTGTACATGTGATACAAACCCAGTCTTTACCTATGTGAAAAACAGCAAATTAAATGCATTCAGTAAATTTGGGGAGGAAAATCATGAGCACAGACTTCTGTTTGATTAGTCATGTTACTTATCAGCACCTAAAACAGTTTTCAGAATATATAGGAATGATTGAACTTTACATTTTACAGAAATAATTTTTACCATTTCCAAACTTTAAAGAGTATAACAGCGATACCAATGCTTGTGTGAGGTTGAGTACAATCTTTTCTCATTTTATGCCGTTGTAGAAAGCTCCCTGAAATAACATCTAAGAAACAATTTAATTTGCTACTTAAAATGATATGCTATCAAATTAAAATTTCTCTAAAGATAAGGTAACAATAAAAACTGCAGGCATAATGTACAAAAAGCTAAATTTGCATGTTTAAAGCCTGTGTATGCCTCTCAATGGTATCTGTGGTAGTAAAGGACTTCTACACTGGCACATAGCACCTTGTTTGCTTCAGACTACCCAACTTTCCAAGTCAAGCTATTATGTCCAAAGCTGGAGTTTATCTTTTTAATTGCTTTAGACATTAAGTCAACCTATAACTAATATGAAGCTGTCAATACTTCACAATTAGTGTATCACACTATCCTGTTTCCTCCAGGTGTCACTCACATACAAATGCACAACAAACACAAGACGCAGACGCAAGTCTTATCCCTATCTATGTCTGTCTTGTTACAAAAATAAGGGCTTGGCATGATATCAGAAAATAAAAATCGAAAATATTCTCATTCCTGAATTATTTCTTTATTAAATATCATCAAATGATAAATATGTAAATATAAGTGATGCCTTAATGAAAAAAATACTAAGACATTCAGCCCAGTTCTACTTTCTGGACTACAGAATTCTTCATGCCACTGAGAGAGTACAGAAAATAGAAGGGCTGTCTTATTTCCCAAATTCTTAAACTCCTAGCTTTTATTATTTGGAAGAAGGATGTGGGAATTAAACTAAACCCTCCAGTCTGTGTTTGGTGTTTTTACTTATAGAGTATCTCTGCCAAGAGACACCTTTTTTAAAGTAACAGGAACACAGAGCATCCACAGACTTAACATTTGCCACAATGTTAGAGGAAGACTAAGTTCCACCAAGTTCAATAAATTTGGCCTGTATGTTTTCTTAAAAATACATCTTGAATATTAAAAATTAGGAATAACGCCTTATTTTGTAACATACATTTGGATCAGGAAAGGGCTATCAAGTCTTTAAACAAGGAATTACATGCAGAGTAATAAAGGTCTTCAGACCTCTGTCTCCAAGAATCCTGTTAACAATAGTGGCACTTCATAACTAAGTCACTAGATCTGTACAGGAAACATAGGACTCAAAAGACCTCATGCTAAGAACCAGACTTCTCTGTTTCTAGTGTACTAAACATGGCTTTAGGTTTTGGCTTTTTCAGTACCCTCTCTTTTTTAAAGGTGCATTCTGGAACTATAGTCCCAGTGTTTTCCTTATGAATAATCATGTCAGTTGTCACTCCATTATTACTCCCAACATTTAATCTAAGCTATGTTCAGCAGTTTGGTTTAATTTGGTTGGGTTTAGGGGCTTTTATTTTCTTTCATGTTCTTAGCTAAATTTAAAAGTCAAATTTTTTCATGAAGAATTAAGTCAATGGAAGATGGAGGCAGAGATTAAATCAGGGGGAATCACTGATCAAAGGTGCTTGGAATTCTTATGAATACAAATAACCCATCAAGGTTAATGAGGTTCAACCTGAGTTTAGAAGAAGTGGAAAATGTTCTTATTTTCTATGCATTACAGACTGAAGTTCTTAGGTAGAATCTGAAGCACAGACTACACCAACTCAAACATAGCTTCCTTCCATTTGGATTTCCAAGAGATATTTTCACTGTTATCCCCCAATATAAACAACTGCTTCAAACACATATTCTCAGTAATAAAGCTAATGCAATAGTTGGACAAAGCAAAGATTGACATCTCTTACAGAAACCAATGTGTGCTTTCCAGAAGTGGCTATGAACACTTGCTGCATAAGAATGATATAAGGACCCGAGTTCAGATCACCAGAACCCACATATAAGGCTGGAGACAAGGTCACTGGTGCTTGCCGTCCTCTAGTCCAGCTCCAGGTTCAGTGACCCTTTCTCAAGTGAATAAAGTGAAAAGTAATAGAACAAGACATTTGATGCCCTCTGCTTGCCTGAGCACACATACCTACATATATACATATGCATATCACACACACATACACACACACACATACACACACACACACACACACACACATACACACACACACACCTGTAGATGAATTTTTTTTGTCCCACCTGCCAGCTTCCAAATAACCATATGGAGACTTCTTATAAATTATAAAAAGTCAGCCAATAGCCTAGGCTTGTTAATAACTAGCTCTTATAGCTTTAACCCATTTTTGTGAATATACTTTTTGTCTTATGACTTTAATTTCTTTACTTTCTGTACTGCCCATGTTGCTTCCTCTCCATCAGACCGGTGACTCCAATTCTCCTTTACTTCTTCCCGGAGTTCTCTCTGTCCCCAGAAGTTCCACCTAACCTCTTTTCCTGCCTAGCTATTGGTCATTCAGCTCTTTATTACACCAATCAGAAGGTACTTTGTCAAAGACACATCTTCACACTGTACAAAAAGATTATTGCACAACACATCACAGCAAGGAAGGAAGCAAGCAAGCAAGGAAGGAAGGAAGAGGCTAAACAACAAATGTTAATTTTCAAAATTATTAAAAGATTTTACTATAATTACCTTCACGAATGAATGCTAACTGAGCAAATAATACAGGTTAATACACTGTGCAGTAACACAGTATGACACAAACAGTAAACCTGATTTTAACCCATACCCATACAGGAGCTCCTACTATGCTATAAGTTTACATTTTAACATCCATGCATACTGGTAAATAGCCCACAGCAAAATCTGTGCACAGCAAAATGTCAAAATAAAAGGAAAGAAAATAACGAACATCAGAGTGGAAGCACAGTACAACAATCTTAGACAAGCAACATCAGTAAAACACACAGGAGAAAAGACAGAAAATTACAAGGATTCCGGTAACGGCATGTGAAAGAGGTAGAGGCTGCACTGCAGCCACAAACACACAGCCCTTTAGCTATTGTTGTCATCCATTCTGTCAACACGAGTGCTTTACAGACGAGAGACTAATGATAGTTCCCAAGTGTAAGTGGATGAACCAGCACTCTCGTGCCGTGCTCTCTGCTGAACTGCACTGCCGAGGGGAGCCAGTCATCTGGATCACTTTAATGGCAGGACACAGAACACGCATCTCCAGATAAGAAGACGATATTAGAACATGATGTCTTACAAGATAAAAACATCATGCCAGTTCTATCTTGGTGACGGGCTGCTGGCTTAATCCTGTAGTTCCTTTTCTACTTTGTTGTGACCTACTATGAAATTTTAAAGAAATATATCCATATCATTTTAAGTCAATGTAAAGACGTTAATAAAAAAATATTAGTGATGTGGACAAAAGACAGCTGGAAAGATTGTCACTTACGTCCAGATACTCCAAAAAGGCTTCGGGGAGGGAATACGTTAGGATTTCTTCAAAATGAAACAGAAGCAGTGAAAAACTGAAACAAAGGCAAAATAAAGGATGGAAATTTGGAAACTTTAAGAAAAAATGTTACTTGTCAAGACTTTATATGAGATTTTGTAGAATTATAGGAAAGCCATGGTTAAAAAGAAAGGGCATTAATGATTAAACAAATTCTACACTGGGTGGTGGTGGCTCACGCCTAATTCCAGCACTGGGGAGGCAGTGGCAGATGGCTCTCTGAGTTCGAGGCCAGCCTGGTCTACACAGTGAGTTTCCGGACAGCCAGGGCCACACAGAGAGCCCTGTCTCAAAAAAATCAAAACAAAAATTTTTTAAAAAGCAGAAATTCTAAGGACCACCAACACATACATGTTCTTGGGCTGGCCAATAATCTCATTTTGTACATCTATTTTGGTTTAACATATTTGATCTTTAAAAAGAACAGAAGTACTGTCTCAGAGGGTAATACCTGCTGTGCAAGTATCAGGATCCGAGTTCAATCCCACAACCCAAGTAGAAGACAAGCAAAATAACATGCTAAGGGCAACACTGGGGGATGGGGAGGGGTGGAGACAAGTGATTCATGAAGATCACTCACTGGCCAGCCTAGCTAAATAAGAGAGTTTCAAGAACAGTGAGAGACCCTGTCTCAAATGCACATACAGTGGAGGGTCAGCTACCCTCCCTCAAACCTGTCCCATTCCCCCACTCTAAAGATGGCAGTCTCTTTTTCTTTTATTGTTACATACACACTTACACTCACATACACACACACACACATTTACACACAAAAACAACTTGCCAAGTCCATTATTTTTAATTTGTACATATGTGGTTGTGGTTGCACAGCTAACTTCGTTGGAGGAGACTCACCCAGGGGGCGGGGCTAATTCTCCTTCTCCCAGAAGACATTAGGAGACTACATCTATTATCTACAGGTGGAACCCCAAAGATACATCTATATTACAGCTCCTGCATCTATGGCTCAAAGAACATCCAAGAAAAGGGGGAAGTAATATTTTAAGAGCCAGAATATCAGGAAATCTGTTGTGAAGCAGTCTCTTCTCAAAATGGATGCACAAACAAGACTGGAACAATAGCAAGATCAATACATGTGTTCATGGGGAGGGGGGTCCCCACTCCCAGACATATAGTTCTTCAAAGTACAAAAAAAAAAAAAGGTGGAGAAGCTGTCAGAGGAAAAAATACCCAAGGTTTTACACACACACACACCAAAAAACATACATTCACAAACATATAAACAAGTGCACACTTAACACAGCTGCGCACACACACACACACACACACACACATGCACACACAAAAAAACACACATGCAACTACAGGAGGTTAATTTCTATTTGGTTATAAAGAACATAAGGCAACAATAGGCCAACAGTCCCAAATTACCTAACATTTTATAAAAATGCCCAGGAAACTAAAGGGCATTTGACTACATTTCAGAGGTAATCTCAGCTGTCAGCAGCTACGATTCATTGATCTATAACCCCTATTTCTCACAGACCTGTAGCAGATATCACTTTGAGAACAGAACCACAAGGTGTGAAAACCAAACAAGGCATAATCAGAAATATTGCTAAATCCAAAACAACTGAGAGAAATTTATGTAGACTGCTGAGGAAGGAGTTTGAAGCCAGCCTGGGCTACATAGCGAATCTAAAGCTGCTCTGGGTTACAAAGACAGACCATGTCTCAGAAGGAGGGGTGGGGTGGACGAGCACAGAAGCAGGGAGCTGAAAAGGAAAACTGTTTTTCCTGGAGGTGAATACTACATACATCTTTTCAATGTCTTCTTGAAGGCAGGAGACACAACACAACTATGTTTCAAGAGCACCTGAGATGCAACTGACAGTACTGGTATGTGAATGTGGGCCTCTCTCCAACAGCTTTGCAAACAAACCCTGTACAACCAGGCCTAACCTATACGAAAATCACTCCCACGGATTATTACTAAGTTCGAAACAGAGAAACAGGATCCCTTGAGGCCATTATTAAGGTACTATAAACTATTTTTAAATGCCAGTGGATTTCAAGATTTCCCCCACACCACCCAATTTATATAATAAAAGGAGCAATAATATGTGCAAAGAGACCAAGACCATGATGTGGACACCCACTGAAACAGCTGACCTGAGCTAATGGGAGCTCACTGACTTCTGACTGACAGCAGGGGAAGTTGCGTAACTAAACTAGGCCCTCTGAAAGTAGGTGACAGTTGTATTGCTGTCAGGGGCAGTCTGTGGGGCCCCTGGCAGTCAGACCAGGATTATCCCCAGTACTTGAACTGGCTTTGTGGAGCTCATTCTCTTTGGAGTGATACCTTGTTCAGCCTAGATATAGTAGGAAGGGCCTTGGTTCTGTTTCAAAGTGATGTGTCAGATTTTGCTGAGTCTCCATGGGAAGGCTTACCCTCTCTTAGGAGTGGATGGGAGGCGGGGTGGGTGGAAGGTAGGGGGAGTGGGAGGAGGTGAAGAAATGAGAACTTGGATTGCTATATAAAATGAAAAACGATTATTTTAAAAAAAATAAATAAATTTAAAGAAAAAAGAGGGGAGAGAGTAAGGAAGGAAGGAAGGAAGGAAGGAAGGAAGGAAGGAAGGAAGGAAGGAAGGAAGGAAAGAAGGAAGGAAGGAAAAGAAAACAAACTAGGAAAGAGAAGAAGAAAACAGGGAACACGCTGTGGCTGAAACTGCAGCACTGTTATATTGGCTTTGACCCCCGATGTTCATTGCTTTGTTTTACCTCCGCTTCTGCTAACTAGCCCTACTTGGGCGCTTTCATCAGCAGGACCAGGGCCACACTAATACTCATGAAGCAAATTTCAGAGGACATATTGTTGCAATGGAGCTATTTCTGGTATTTATTAAACATCTAGAAAGCTTAAGAAAGAGTACTCCAATCTTTCTTTATCTTTACTATCTCTGTGATCTAAATCTTGAATGAAATCGAAAAGGTATTTTTAGTGACATGCCGACAAGATAAAAGAAACTCAGGCTAAAGAAACATCAGTGGTTCCTTTGGGTTATATAAAGTCAGGAACTGTAAGCACCAATTTTCTACCTATCATTATAATTATGGAAACTCTTCAAATGTGGCAACTTATTAGAAGGCAACTGCACTAATAAACAGATGCAGGGGAGAGCTGATACATATCTATTTCCAAATGTGCCATCTATGTTTGATCTAATTTGCATAATTATAATTGGAATTAAGTTATTTCCTTTCATGAGGTCCTTTTCTTTGATTTTTAATATATTCTGATAATTACCTCATCTGTGCTAGATAAGAGACACACAGGAAACGGCAGCGCCTGCTTTCGCTTCATTCAGGGTCACCAGATATGCATGAGCACTCCACAACACCAGTTCCTGGGGGCATCGCGGTGCTCCTTCAGGCAAACAGTTACAGATATGGGAGCCTGAAGCGTTCTGAAGAAGAGCTATCACTGGGTTCTTTTCACTGCCATCCGCCATGTTCATCCCCAAAATAAACCACTACTATCTCAGAGAAGAAAGCCCTTCCTGGGTGCAGGTCCAAAAGTGACTTCAAGTCTAAGAAGAGAAAAGGCTTTCACTATGAAATAATGAAGGAAACTAGTAAAAGACCTCATTCAGGAGTCCCAAAAGAAAATCCAAGCTCTACAGATGCGCTATATAGGAGTCAAGAAGTTGTTAGCTTCATTTTAGATTCTTCAACTCCAAAACTAGCTCTCAAAATAATATAACTTCTGATTAAAATTTCTTTAAGCAATTCTGGAGAATAAAATTGTCTTTCAAGTGGAGATTAAAGGTAGGACGTCACCTCAACTTGTGCTGCCAAACTTGCTTTCTCCTGCTCTTTCCGCTCCATGCAGCGCTTCACCTCCTCTAACTCGGAAGCCATGGCATTGAAGTTCAGGTGCACTCGCAGTTCCGCCATCTGCCTCTCCAGACTCTGCTTCTCCCGCTCAACCCCTGAAGAGGTAAATGGAAAGCTCATTGGTTACTCTTTATTCACACAAGAATGCAAGAATGGACTTTGTGTCTTAATGTCCTAGCTACCATAAGCCACTCAACCAGCATTGCAGACTTCTCCAATCTATCATCTCCAGCCTCAGGGTTCGCACACGTTCATGAGCACCAAACAATATCATGTCTCAATCAGCTAAATTGAGAGTACAGTATCAATCTAAATCAGGTACACTGTCAAGTCTTATGTAGTTTCCAAATACATAGGCAGCTACGTCATCCCATTTTCTGACATAGAAATATTTTCAGTGTTCCCTAATTTCTAATACAGTTTATTGTAGGAAACTCCTATAGCTCTTGTTCACTACACTCCTTGCGTGTCTACATTACTTGCAAACTTTAAAGCAAAAACACTGGATTTGAGCAGGCTACTGAGGCTTACAGAGTGAAATGATATTCCTACATATAAACAACAAATGGTCCTCCTCAATCTCTGTAAGACTGACTGCTGGTTCACTAATTCTCCCTAATTCTGGAATATACCTGAAATTATAAAATTGAACAATATACATTATTTAATTCAACATGAAATGCTTGGTCAATAAGACACAGAACATTTTGTCATGCTCTTCACATATGAAAATGGGCAACAGAAAAATCCACTGGCAATGAGCTTGCATTATAAGAATGGAAAAACACACAAAATGCTTCCTTTATTCTAAAATATTAGCAATTAGAATATATATATTAACAATTTAACCACTGTTTTCCCAATAATTTTCTCTCTAGAGAAAGAGTGAAGTAAATATGAACAAATCATATTTACAAATTACATTCCAACTTGAGATACAGTAAAGGTCTCAAAACCACACATTGAAAAGGAAGGCATACAGGCTCTTCAATAGCATAAGAACAGCCTGACACATGACATAAAAATGGCACAGGGAGAACAGGGAACTAAGTTATACTTAGACAACAAATACAAACTTCACTAAGCTAAGAGAGACAGCACTGGAGTGCTACTCTGGATAATGGAAACAGTATAAAGTGCAGGCTACAAAATAGGATTAATATTCAGGTAGTTTCATACTCAACAATTAACCAATACAAGGGCAGGAAGAGACAGAGGCAGCAGGAAGATCATGCATGGCCAGGCACTGGGATGTTCAACTTTATCCTAAAAACCAAGGGATAGCAAGATTAAATCTTGCACATTAGGTAAGTATTTTAACCAGTCAGGTAGTCACACACACCAGTTAGTTCCAGTTCTCAAGAGGCTAAAGCAGGAGTATCATAAGTTCAAGGCTAGCCTGGACTCCATGGATATGTGTTTTCATAAATTTTATAAATATACTATAAATAAGCATATATAGGATTCTATACATATGTATAACTCTTAGTAATATGACTTTATGATATTTTCAATGATACATATAACATTAGTGTGATTACCTACTAGAACAAATACATATTGTATAAAATACACGGGTACAATGTATACATATATACACTTCCACAAATAGTTATATATTTGGAACACATACATACTAAATGTTTTATAGCATTTTAAACACATAAAATACCAATGTGGATAAATATACATAAGTATATACACAGTTTCATATACAAGAAAATATTTAACAAAATTAGAATATTCAAAACATTAACAATAAAATAGAAGAAAAACTATGCTCTCCTCACAAATCCAGAGGACTATCATATACACTCTGTCTGGGAAGATGCTCGTATCAATATGGGACAGTAATTAGAAACTCAAGTTTGAGGAAGCAAATTTACATCTACCTATGGTCTGAATGGCCATCAAAAATTCATGCTGAAGCCTGCTAGTGCAACACTGTAAGATGTAGAACCTTCAAGAACTGAGTAGCTGATAAGAGTTCCACCCTTCTGGATGGGTTAATGCCCTGCTGCAGGCATGTTCGTCATTAGGAGTATGGCTTTGCTATAAATGATTTTGCCTTCCCAAATGAACATTTTCAAGTTGACTCTCATGTTCATTTTCATTCACCCTCTCCCTTCTCTTTCCCCTTCTCCCTGGCCCTGGACATGCCCTCTGGCCCCCCTGGACATGCCCTCTGGCCCCCCTGGACATGCCCTCTGGCCCCCTGGACATGCCCTCTGGCCCTCCCCTCATTCCTGGCAGTCTGCTCTCAGCATCTAATGCCATCCACTGTGTTTTTATGCAGCAAGGCTGCCACCACATGCAGCCCCTGCATCTGAACTTCCCAGCTGCAAAATCTGTGAGAAATGCATTTATTTTCTTTAATCACTGAGGTGAACAGTACCATTCTATGATCAGGGAAACAATTTACAGGGAGTGTGATTACCTCTTATCTGGTAAGAATCCAACGCACTGGAGTGAGAGGTTTTAGTGAAGATAAGAAAACAAGCAGCTAGTGTCTTAGAGGGGTGTCTTATAGGAGACAGGTTTAGGGCAGCCAGAGCACAGCAAGGCAAGTTTAAGTGGAAGAACAAGTGAGTTGACACATGCCATTTCATTTCAGTAAGAACTTATTTATACTATACAATACCATGTAAAAAAATGAAGAAAAATTTAATGTTTCCAGACCATTATGGCTATCAATTTGTGCACAAACCCAACTCAACAATGAAAATTGGGATACCTCCTTCAAAGCTGACAACAGTTTCCACAATTCAAACATTTAGTTACATGAATATATGAAGACCAGAAACAGTAATATGTTATATGTCAACAAACAACAAACAGTTTTTTTCAGCTTTCTCAGTCATTGGTACAAAAATATTAAGAATTCCAGAAAAAAAAAAGAAAAAGCAGTTAGTTAAAAACTCCCAGAAAATAGCAAACTTCTCTTAGTCTAGTGGTTACCGGGCACCATTTGGTTTTATTAGCCTCTCAATCATCACCTCGGGAGAAAGCATTCTATAGTAGCATTATCAAAACAGATAAGGCATGGTCAGTACTATGCCACAAGGCAGGAATAAGACATTTCACATTCACAGAGGTATGGAAAGAGCGTCATACACCTACATAATACTGGAGGATGCGATTCCAAAGGCATTAGAAAAAATGTGCTTTGGAGAGAGGGTGGGTTCAGGTGGCAATCTGCTGACTGCACATTCTGTGGATGAGCACATGGGAGGAACCAACCGGCAACTCCATCTGCTTGGCAGAAGACTAAGTAGAAGCAGACTCGGGGTGGTTCTAGCAGGTAATAGCCAAAGCATAGGATCAAACAGCTCTTGGGAGAAATGCTAAATAAGAAAAGCCATCAATAGGACACTAGGCAAAATCAACCTCTGATCACAAAACATGAACACAGGGACAGCTAAGGCAGAAGAACTAGGAAGGTTCAGGGGCACGAATGGCAGTGGAAGAGCTTCGAGAACCAAAAACAGACAAATGAGCTAAGTAATAAAGATGCCTGTGAATTTGACTGTGATCAGTATTGAATCAAGCTGAGACTAGATTCCACTCTCCAATCTCCAGATAACAGACTCCAAATAGTAACTGTTCACATATTAAAAATTAGGGGAAAAAAGAAAAGATAAAGGCACATTTATCATTACAAAGATACACACATAAAAAAAGAGATAGTACTGAAAACTTCACCAAAACGTTTGGATGTTCTTTCTTAGACAATGCCCATGAGACAAGAAGGTTTGATGATGGAAATGGGTTGAGAAATCAAGCAAAATAGACATTCAAATCAGATTCTGGACTATGACAAACTTGTTGAAAAACCTTGTAGATGATTAAGAAATTGGAAAAGATTAATAAGTACAGCATGAGGAATGCACCTCTGGGGATGGGAAGCTACATAGGCAGGATGCAGAATTATACCTCTTCTAAACCTCCAGTCATCTCTTTGATCTTCCTGGTGGCTTGACTGTTGCTTGGAAATGGAAGATACTTGATGTTGTAAACCCTTCCGGTCACCTTCTGCTTTGGTAAGTTGGGTACGTAGTTCTTCCACCTAAAAGCATTTAGTCAAAATCAGACTGTTATCAGTTCTCAAAAGCAGAAAGCAAATAAACTTACAGATTTTTATAAACTGTTCCTGGGGGAAAATATCTGCTTCTACTGGGCTTTGTGGTACAAGATAAAGCCAGCTTGGTTCCTAGGCTATCCCACACAGAGAGGGAAGTTTCCATCCCATGCTTTCCACCTACTGCTCCTTTCACAAGGAAGGCCTTTTTCTGCTCTGTGTCCATAGTGACAAACAACTTCCTTCCTACTTCTAGGAATTTAACCTGAAACCTTTTTTTAAGTCATAATATCTCTATTTCCAAATGATTATGACCATTCTCGTTGTAGTCACTGTCTAATTACTGGGTGGCTTCCAAGTTCAACATTATTTGTCTTGTAGTAAGACCAACGGGCTGGGCAGTGGTGGTGCACACCTTTAATCCTAGCACTCGGGAGGCAGAGGCAGGCGGATCTCTGTGAGTTTGAAGCCAGCCTGGTCTACAGGGTGAGTTCCAGGATAGGCTCCAAAGCTACAGAGAAACCCTGTCTTGAAAAAAACCAAAAAAAAAAAAAAAACAAAAAAAACAAAAAACAACGGAAGCCTCACAGAGGAAATGTGAGTTATGCAAATGGGAAGTTAACCATAGGGTATTTGTACAAGTTCTTCTCAAAATGATCCAGGACCTTACTTTCTTTTACACCCTTGGACTTTACTACTCTCTAACCTAAAGCAAAGATGATATGTCTACCTCAAGACCCAGCTATACCACTACTGGCATACATCCAAAGGATGCTCAGTCGTACCACAAGCATTATTTATAATAGCCAGAACCTGGAAAGAACATAGATACCCCTCAACTGAAGAATGGATTAAAAAAAAAGAAAAGAAAAAAAATGGTACATTCACACAATAGAGTACTACTCAGCTGTTAAAAACAATGACATTAGGAAATTTGCATGCAAATAGATGGAACTAGAAAAATATCATCCTGAGTAAGATAACCCAGTTGCAGAAAGACAAACATGGTATGGACTCTCTCATAAGTGGCTATTAACTTTAAAGTAAAGGATAACCATGCTACAAGCTACAGACCCAGAGAGGCTAGATAAGAAGGGCCCAAGAGCAGAATGCATGGATCTCCCAGGGAAGGGGAAATAGAGGAAATCCCCATTTGGACTGTGAGTAGTGGACATGGGAACTTGAGAGATGGGATGGGGGAAGGGGGTGAGTTGAGGGAGAGAGTACTGAGAAAGATGACTGGAAAGGGGAGCTTTATGGACTTGGGTAAAAGCCTGATGCAAGAGAAACTTCCATGAATCCCAGAACCTTTTTAAAGAAGTCAAGTGTGCTACCACTGAGCAACATCCTAACTGTGGTGGTATGAATAAGGATGCCCCCCTTAGCTCGTTTATTTGAATGCTTAGCGAGTGGAATTAGGAGTTGTTGGAATAGATGTGGCCCTGTTGGAAGAAGTGTATCACTAGGGGTGGGCTTATGTAGAACACTCAGCTATTTCTCCAGTACCACGTCTTCCTGAATGTTGCAATGCTTCCCCTCCAGGACAATGGACTAAACATCTGAAAATGTAAACAAGCATCAATTAAATGCTTTCCTTTATAGGAGGTGCTGTGGTCATGGTGTCTCTCTTCAGAGCAATAGAACAGTGACTAGCACACCAATCTAAGTACATTTTAATTTTTTTAACTGTTTTTTCAGACAGTTTTTTCTTACATATCCCAGGTTAGTTTCTTGCAGCAATCCTCCTGCCTCAGACTCCTGAGTTCTGAGATTACTATCATATAGGTTATATGCTACCATGCCTGCTTCAAATACAACTGTATTTGACTTTACTACTACTCACTACCTCTAATTTATTTTCCTAATCTTCACCTGTTTTCTATCATGAAAACATGCTATGCTGGTGCTTAAACTCAAATGAAGGGATCATGACTTAACGTATTATAATATCAAAACAGACCTCAGGAAAGCAGTAGACCATGAATCATAAGCTTCTAAAGACATGAGCTGCCTCATTCATCTTGATATGTATATAAAGAGACTGGCAAATTTTCGACCACATAACAAATACATCCCCAACAACCAAAATCAAATAAGCAATGGGAAAAAATTTGGCTAAAGTCACGATGACAACATGCAAAAAAGTTTCTTGCACAAAAAACTGAAAAAAATGTTACAAATCAGCACTTAAAAATATAAGAAAACAGCACATAATTATATACCAACACCCAGAAAACACACTCTGAGCTCTGCCAACATTGGTTCTTTGTGACCACTGATTACAGAACAAAAATCTTAAAGGCTCCAGCAAAGCAGGTGCCAGGTTCAGTTTTTCAGTACCACTGTGAGGATGCAGAGGGACTTCTGAGCACCTAGGACACTGGACACCCTGGCCTGCAGAGCATATGAAATATGAAACCACATTGAACAACAGAAGGAGACATGGTCAGATTTAATAACCACAGGAAGAGGGGCAGTTATAAACACATCTACCCTTATCCAGTGTATGTAAGCTGACCATTTAAAAGTATTCAACTTTAGATATCAGAAGCCCCCAACTCCTATTAGTCTAATAGGCCACACAGCATTAGACCTGACAACTAAGCCTTGTCTTTGGTTAAAAGGAGCCGGCCGCATGCATCTTGACCACAAGAGCAAAGCAGTGATGTAGTCAAAGGAACTTAAACAGTCAAAGGTCTATTCAATGCATTTTCTCCTTCCTCTTTATTCTCCAGTGCCTTCTTGAATAGAATTAAGCTCCTGGGAAACTTTATCTTACACATCCAGTACTTGTGCACTGCTCTGCCGAGAGAGATAAGTAGAAAGTCAGAGCAGCAGTCAGCAAAATAGATTGTCACAGCGGAAAGCAGGGCCGGCTTTCCCGAGGGCTCGACAGGCCTTCCTGTCTGCGTTCTGTGCTAACATCCATGCCCTAGGGGAAAAAATTCTACATCTACATTTTTTTTTCTCCTCACAAAGACATTTGAGAGAGGAGACTCCATCCAGATTTAATGAAACAGCAGACTGTCTTAGTTTGATAGACTCACCTGATGTAGAAGTGTTTCTCTGCTGCCTTCAGATTGACTCAGCAGCCGGCGTGAAAGCTCCAATTCCTGTTCCAGCTAGAGTTTCAACAAGATAAAACATGGAAAATGAGGCACAAAATAACTGTGCACAATGAACAAAATATGCCTTATAGGCCACAATTTAAGAAGAAAACAGCAAAATAGTTTCTAGGACATGCTCACAATGAGTGGGAACGGATGGGCATTTCAGCATGAACACACATTTAACTTCCATTAAAATTATGTGAATTATCTAACAGAAAGGGAGTTGCATAAAGCCTGCTAGAGGTCGGGGCCCTAATCAGTTTCGTCTTGACTCTGATCCAACCCCCTATTCCCACCCCGAACCTCAATTCATCTCTAAAACAGTCATTTTTACCAGTCTCTTGACATCCCCATCCAGTTCTTAATAATTTTAATAAAACTATAAAACAATGCTTTCTTGGACAAGAATGGTCAACATCTCTAAATTAGAACAAAAACTACAGAGATCGAATAATTCAGAGTATATTTCACCTAGCATGACTTCTTATATTCCTAATACTCAAAAAGTGTTCCTAAAATTTTTAAACTTCTAAGTTCAAAAAAGATATTTAAAATTTCATTAATAATATTGACAGTAGACAAATACCCATGGAAAATATCATCAGTTAGCTGAGCAAATATCCTAAAAATTCAGAATATACCTACTTACTTCAAGGTGAAGAACGCAATA
This sequence comes from Ondatra zibethicus, assembly GCA_004026605.1. Lineage (NCBI taxonomy): Eukaryota > Metazoa > Chordata > Mammalia > Rodentia > Cricetidae > Ondatra > Ondatra zibethicus. The sequence continues at coordinate 131,323 of PVIU01001944.1, read as the reverse complement.
AAATGGAACATAAATTGTTTTGGTGTTCTTTTTATTTATGTGGAGCTTATATATGCTGTACTTATTTACATTTTGAAACATAAGGAAATACCAACATTTTGTATTAAGGTGCTTTTAAGTAGTTAAATGTTTACTTTAAATAATCATTTCATTCAAACAAACCACCACCTTTTAACAACTATATGAAAATTAAGACAATAAGATCTGTAGAATCACTGTGACTTGTACTATTGACAATTTCCTGGTTTGATATTCAAAGGCAATTCTATAAAAAGTATTATCACTGACAGAAACAGAGTGAAAGGTACAAGAGACCTCTCTATACATTTTGTTTGGAAACATCCTATGACTCTATAATCATTTCACAATGGACTGACCCTACTGCATGTATGTGTTTGTGTTTGTGCATGTGTACACAAGTGTGTGTGTGTAGTCTAGAAAACATGCATGCTAATATCAAAGGCTAGCATTATATATCTACCTCAATCACTTGCCACCTTGCTTTCTGAGACAAGGTCTCTCACTGAACCTGGAGCTCTCCATTTGGCTAGACTGGCTGACCCAATAAGCCTGCAGGATCCTCCTGCCTCTATATCTCCAGCACTGGGATTATTGGGGTGCACCACATGCTAAGCTTTTACTTAGACGCAAATATAAGTTTGGGCCCTTGTGTTTATGTAGCAAACACTTTACTGACCCACCTTTCCAGTTACCAAAGTAATTTTTTATTCATTTATGCAATAGTACTTTAAAATTATACACATAGCTAATAAAGTATATGTGTTACCTACCACCAAACCCATAAAAATATTATGTTTGTTCTCTTGAGTCTATGATGAAATTAAAAAAAAAATCACACTTCAGGGGCAATGACTTTGAGTTCAAGCAAGCCCCTACGGGTCAGAAACCCATCCTAACATCAACAATCAACTCCCGAGGGACAAACCCAAGGACTCACATACCCTGCCTCACATGGAGGCAGTGAGGAAGCAAGATTAAGTGTACAGAGAATGGTTAGCATTCAGGAAGTAAAGGTAAAAAAGGGATAGTGAGCTAACAGCAGGGACTTTCCTCCAAAGCTCCTTATCTTAAAACTACTTACTTGAAAACTAAAGGCATTTGGTCTCTGAATCACCTTTAAGAGCTAAGGTGCTGGACTCTGTGTATTCACAGATGTGCTATCAAAGGGCCTTAACAACCAATGAGAATGCAGAGTACGGTAGTCTGGGTAATAATGTACTCTGTAGGATCATATATTTGAATACATAGTCACCAGGGTGTGGAACTGTTTGAAAGGATTAGAAGGACCAGGAGGTGTGACCCTGTGGGAGTACGTGTGGCCTTATTGGAAGAAGAGTATTACTAGTGGTAGACTTTGAGATTTCAAAACCCATGCCAAGCCCAGTGTCATTCTCTCTGCCTACAGATCAGGATGTAGAACTCTCAGCTACTGCGCCACACCTACCTGTACGCTGCCATGCCCCCTGCCATGATGATAACGGACTCTAAATTTGTAAGCAAGCCCCTAATAAAATGTTTTCTTTCCTAAGAGTTGTTTTGTTCATGGTGTCTCTTCACATCACAAGACAGTAACTAAGACAGAGGATATTTTCAAATCTGAGCTACTAACTACACATATCTATTATAAAGAAAATGAACACATACAAAATGTCTAGCCTTCACACAGCAGGTCTTTTGTAACTAACCTTCAACACTCAAGTTTTTTTTTATTTTTTTCAGTGTTCTCCAGCAAAGAAATAGAAAGTTTATCCAACTCCCAGAAGGAGAGTGGTCAAAGGTGGTATGGCTGCAAATGATCTGTGTATATTTTCAAGAGTGAAGGCAGAGCTATAAGCCACCTCACCTCATAGTATGTTCTACAAAATGATCTCGGGGATGCTTTTCACAATGCTCAACAAGTATCAGTGAGTCCCAACTACCATACTGATCGAGGATGATTCTCAAGGTCTTACCTGGCTCTTCTCAGTTTCGGTTTGTCTCAGCTTGTTCCTCATTGTGTCCTCATTCTCATCTGCTTTAGCTTCTTGTTTCTTCAGTGCCTGGAGTGAAAGCCAATGAGAACAGTATATTATCCCAGAATATGCACAAAGCTAAAAGCCACCACTAGGATGCATTGAGAAAGGACCCGGGAAGATATTGAGTTGCACAAAATCTACAAATAAATTCTGGCCTGTTCATTCACAGAAGCCCTAGCAACACTTCAGTGAAGATCAAATGCAAACAATTTCCTGATCTTTCTCATCATTTCTATTAGTTTCATTTTTTTTCTCCATCTTTGGGAATCTTAATACACAGTTAGAGAGGTTAAACTATTAACCTACATCATGGAAACAAAGTTTACTACACATCAAAGTATCATATTGAAGGCTGTCTTAGTGATCTGCTATTGTGAAGAGACATTATAACCAAGGCAATTCAAATAAAAGAAAGCATTGAACTAGGGCTCACTTCCAAAGTTTCAGAGGCTTAGTCCATTATCATAATGGCAGGGCTCACGGTGGTACTGGAGATGTAGCTAAGAGATACATCCTGAAACAAGGGCCCAAAGAGAGAGACAATAGGCCTAGATTGCATTTTGAAAGTTGAAAGCCCACCCCAGTGACACAGTTCCTCCAACGAGGCCACACCTCCTAATCTTCTTCTAATCCTTTCAGCCAGTTCCACTCCCTGGTGACTAAGCATTTAAATAAATGCACCTTACAAGAAAAAGTGCCTACTGGGACCATTCTTATTCAAACCACCACTGAGGGTTACATAACCTTCAGGATTTAGACATAACACCATAAACTAGTCCCTAGTTTTTCAGGTTCTAAAAGCACACCATCCAATACAGAGAAACATTCCCCTTGCATCACCATTATGCAGATGACTTATACAAAACCTGCCAGACCATCCAAACTCTGCTAGGAAATAGACACATTCTCATCTAGTTTCCCCTCCTTAATGATAAAAGAAGCCTATAGAAAATTCTTTCAAAAACTACCACAAAAAATGTTCATCTGGATTTGTTTCTATGTCAAAAAGAAAATTAAACAAGTGGAAAGAAAATTAAACAAGTGGAAAGAACTTAAAACAGACTTTCATAATATCTAAATGGCATTCTGTTCAAATAAGAAAAAAATTGACTATTTTAGCATTTATATTTAGCAAGGTATATGTAAAGGCCATATTTCTTGTATGTCAAGCACTGTTCTGGAAGCTACTAGTGTACACAGGTGTAAAATGCACATGGCCCCACAACTCAAGCAATGAGCTCCCTACACCATGGCTTCTCCTCACACTAATTAGAAAAATACCATCTAGGCGAAAAGGCAGAGAAGCTTTATCAAATGAGTAGTAGTTTGCTGTAATAATAAACAACTTCTATGGGGATCAATGTGTCTAGGAAATCTTCTTACATATGTTAAACACGCTACATATATTTAAAGACCATATTTAATCTTGATGATAATAATGTGTGTTATTAAACTCATTTTAGCATCAGAATATTGGGACATTTAAAAAAAAACTAAATAATTGCCCAAAGACACTCTCCTAGATAGTGACAGAGAAAATTAGACTCAGCCAGCCTGCCGTTTAACTATTGAATGGCATGGCCTTCTCTATCAGGAAACAGTATCTACCTGATGGGTTGTGGTGCAAACTAGCTGATATTCATGAAGAGTATAAGTTAATGCTTGGCACGTAACAAATATGCAATAAAAGCCGAAAATTATTATTATTGAACTATTGAGAATGATGAGGTATTAAAATCATAATGTCTTTCAGCTGGCTATCTAATTATTTGGTCTTTAATGTAGGGCAAATAGAATTTACAATGATATTTAATTCTGTATATGTAATATATTCCATTTTAGATGGTGGAATGTGTTTATAAATTTTTCATGAACAAAAGCTCAAAAATCTGAAAATTATTATTGGCACCCTTACCTTTTTCATGATTTCTTGGTCCCTTCCCCAACCCTTCCCCAATCCCTCTCTCTCACTCTCTCTCTCTTTCTTCCCATCCTTCCCTCCCTGTTTCTCTCTTTCTATATGTGTGTCTGTCTGTCTGTCTGTCTGTGTATGTGAATGTCTCTGTGAGAGACACATAAAAATGAAAAGGAAAGTGATATAAAGTTGTTGCAACATTTTAGAATACTTAAAAGTAAATACTTAAAAGTAAAACAATAATTTCATATCTATATACAATGTATTTTTATTGTATCCCTCCCTTCCTATACACTTTTTTCAACATCACTTCTAGAAAATTCTAAACCATCTTATTCTACAACACCTTTGTTCTAATTTGGACGAATCATTTGTCTGTTAATACTTCTTCACTGGCTTAAAAACATGATTGGTTTTTAATTGGATGTTTGCACAAAAGGGGATGATTAGGAAAGACTTCTTCAAGTAATTGACAAGTTTCATCCAACTATAAACAGCTTCCACTTCTGGGTTCAAAGCCCTGATTAGGAACCGCTCCAAATGAGCCTGCAGTGAAGGCTGATCCAGGCCACGTTAGGTCATCTGAAGCTACAACATGAAAAACACAAAGGGAATAAACTAACCTCTAAACAGACAAGACCATCCCAGACACAAGAACCATTCCCTTCCAAAGCTGAGTTCAAAGTCAAACTAAGAAGATGCTGTAACCCTAAGGAGTGGTGCAGGATGAAGTGACCTTCCAGGGCTGCTCAGCACCCCTGGCCTCGGCTTACAGAAGGAAGCTGCTGAGCTTCGCGCACTTGACCTAACCTCATGCTCTGAGTTTAATTTCCGTAAAAACATAAACTCCCAAAATTCCCCAGTGAAGAAATTTTCCAGTTTACCATCTGGAATTTATCCATTTCTTCCCTTTCCCAGGATTTCCAAAAATTAAATTTGAAAAATTGTAACATTTAAGAGCAGAAAAACAAGAAAGATATGTTAACATTTCCCAAGTGCTTGCTTACTTTAGTGTTTGACCAAATATACTAAAAATACTTATATCTATATATTTACCAACTTATTTAGATGTATTTAAGGACATTTAAAATAGTCATTCGAGATTTTATTTATTTCAAAGCAATTCTCATTTATTGGGAGGCTTACATTTCCAAAAAGTGACAGGAAGCTTTCACTGTATTCGAGGGAACTCTTCAGAAGACAGACCCTGCCTGCCAGTCCCACTGTGTTTTAAGACAGCACTTGGCATATATTAGGTGGTACAGCGTGCTATTGGCTGCATAAATAAGCATTCCTTTATACTGTCTGACATCGCTTTGCACTTGGTAGGTCCTGTACATACTGGAAGCCTTGCCAAGTTTCTCCCACCTTTGATTTATTTTTAGTTATGTATATCTGTATCTCTGTCAAGGTATATGCAGTGACCAGAAGAGGGCATCAGATCTCATAGAGTATAGGCACTTTGCTCATGGATAGGGAAACCAGGAATGGTAAACATGCACGGTTGTTTCTCCAAAGAGAGAGATGTATAGCCTGTTTCCTACACAGAAGGTAGTGCATGGCCAAGCCACACTGGCTCCCCCAGAACCCTGTCTTCAACCTGTTTATCTCAGTCAATCTACAGTGCTGTCCTTCCCCAGACCTTATCATATACATTGTTTACCTTGAGTATGCTTCCTTGATCTATAGAACATATCTTTGTGGAAGATGCCTCTTGTGCTTTACAAGAATTTCAATGCAATCATATCTTACATTTGTTATACACATGGGATTGAGCTGACTGTCACCAAGAAACCTTTTTCCAAATTGTGCTGTACATGCCTAAAATAAACTGTCCAGTGCCAGACTCTCGAAGTTTAAACCAACAACAACAACTCAGTCATGCTGAACTGAACTTCCTTCTGGCCTCTCATGAGTTCACCTTCTGCAGGACAATGTTGTGAAGGTGAATGTGAACGTGAGCCGCATTACATGAATTCTAGGAACCCAACATCGGACTCAATCACTGAGCCATCTCTCCAGCCCTTCCCCCATCCTGCCTTAATCACTGTATTCTCTCAAGCATCAAGTTATCCACCTTGAGATTTTAACAATGTAGTGATGATGTAAACTAAGTATTTTTGTATTTAAGAGGTGATATCCTTTTCTACTTTGCTTTGGTTTTAAGACAGGGCCTCATTGTGTGGCCCTGGCTGTCCTAGAACACATGTGAACCAGGCCTTGAACCAGGGAGCGGCCAGGCTCTGCCTCCACGGTGCTAGGACTAACGGCACCACCATGCCAGCTCCTTAAGTGGTTTAAAATATTCTTCATTAAAATACTGTTACCTATACAGAAGAATTTCAAAGGCAGCTCTGAATTTTTGCATATCCTTCAAAAAGTTTCCTTCTAAACTAATATATAACATACTGTATTAGATTTACCAAAATTGAGATAATCACATCATAGTAGGCTTAAGGTTCTGTCTCCACTAAATGTTCTTTTCTTTTGTCCAATACTGCACTCAACTTCTTTCCTTAGACTCAAGTAGCTGGTTAGAGCTGGTTAGTTTCTGGTTTTCCCTTGTTTATGATCTCAGCATTTCTTCAGAACACTTGTCAAGTATAATTTGGAAGGGGGTGGGGAAAAGACTAGATACTATAGTTACAGTATCTTGTCACTACATCACATTGAAGGGACAACTCATGACTGGAAAGGTTACCCTCAGATGATAGATTTAGGTGATGTGCATCAAGTTTTGTTACAATAATTTCGTCTCCTCTCCATTCCACATTGTATCTGTTAAAAGTTAGTCTCTGTGGTCATTTGAATAAAAAATGGTCCCCATAGGCCCATGGGGAGTGGTACCATTAGGAGGTATGACCTTGGTGTAGGTATGGTTTTGTTGGAGTGGGCTTTGAGGTCTCAGATGCTCAAGCCTGACCCAGTGTGGCGCTCTCTCTTCCTGTTGCCTGCTGATCCAGATGCAGAACTCTCAGCTACCTCTCCATCACTGTATCTGCCTGCGCCCACCATGCTACCAGCCATGATGACAACAGACTAAATCTATGAACTGTAAGCCACCCCCAATTAAATGCTTTCCTTTATAAGAGTGGCCATGGCCACAGTATCTCTTCAGAGCAATAGAAACCCTATGTAAGACAGCCTCCAATCACACCTACTTCCAAAGGGAAAATTAATCTCCACCACCAATAAGAAAATCTCCATCAAGCATGTCTGTTTGCTGAGTTCTGCTAGGGCATTCCACCCTCCTGGGATTTACTATGTAGTCTCTTCCTTTATATCTCGTCAAGTATGAATATTGGTCTCTCTGTGGCTTGTCACACTTGGCAGCCTTCTAACCCCACCTGAGTCATGCAGAGCAATCTGCTGCCATCTTGGTTATCTACCCTGAGCATCTACACTCACAAGTATTCCTAGCATCTCAATTTCTCTACTTTGTAAAGAAAGAATTTATCACTAGTGAGCAATAAGGAAAAGTTATCTTCATGCTCACACAAATGGACATTTACTCCACTTTACATGTTTCATGATTAATGTAAATACTTATAATTCCAGCTGGTACTAGATAAAACTCAATGATACTAACTTTAATCAAGTTATAAATTTAAAACTATCTTTTTTATTCAAATTTCCATATGGATAGATTGGGGTTTTTTACAAAAAAAAAAACAAAACAAAAAAACAAAACAAAAAAAAAACTCCATTTCTCTCAAAGATACGGGAACATAAAATAATCTTGTATTTCTCCTTCCTTATCCATTCTCCAGTTTCAGCACTGGGTCACTTCTGTACACTTTTCAAAATCAATACAGTTTTCTGTTGTAGTCTAAAACTTTATGTAATATTTTAATATCTCTAATAGTTTAAAGACATATAAGACTTAGAGATTTTAGTCAATGGGATCCTGAAATTCTATTGTTTCACTAAGAAGTTCAAATACAAGGCACTGAGGAATCATCAGAGCAAACCACTCTACTGTTCCATCAAGAAATTCCATCGCCACAGAAACAGTTGACCTGAGGTAGTGGGAGCTCACTGACTCTGGAATGTTAGCTGAGGAACCTGCATAGGACTGAACTAGGCCCCCTGAATATGGGGGACAATTGTATGGCTGGGGCAGTTCGTGGTGCCACTGGCAATGGAACCAGTATTTATCCCTAGTGCATAAACTGGCTTTTTGGAGCCTATTCCCTATGGAGGGATACCTTGCTCAGCCTGGATATGGGAGGAGGGCCTTGCCTGTCTACAGTTATGTGACAGACTTTGTTGACTCCCTGTCAACAACGCGGGGGAGGCCAGGTGGGAGGAGCGGGAGGAAGGGAGGGAAAGGGAACTGGGATTGGTATGTAAAATAAAAAAAGATTGTTTTAAAAATAAAATAAGTGTGGGGAAAAAGAGAAATGCAATTGCATCCAAACATCATCATGGCTTTCACAGTAGCAGCACAAGGCAATGGACACATCAGCACAGGTGCAACATTCAAGCCTGGAATATTAAAGCAATTCTTCTACTTTATGTAGCTTAACCTAAAAACACAGGAAAATCTATACCATTTAGTCTGTATTGAACTATTTCAACTTCTGAAAACAGGTTAACACTAAAAGAGAAACATTTTACAAATGAATAAATCAAAATTATGAGTCATTTCTTTAAGCATTAACCATGAGTGTTAACTCATCACTTCCTCTAAGCCCACACTAGATTCTGTTTCTATTTATCTGAGATCAGGCAACTCAGGATTACGTTAAAACACTTGGTAAAAAGCAGTTATAAAGAAGAGAAAACATTGCATGCCGATGAATGTCTGTGTGTTGTTCTGCCCTTTTAAGCTTGGTTTTCTTAGAGCGACTTAACCATAAAGTTGCAGCCTGCCCTGCTCCAGAATTCACATTGTCTTTTAGAGTTTTAAGATCACAGGAATGCCACAGAGCCTTAATAGAGGGCCCCTGGGGCGCATCTAAATCTTTAATAACAACAATTTTTCTTTTTTCCTTGAGTATTTTCATTAAAAGGAAGAACACATTGAATACTGAACTATTACAGTACTTTAGAGGCCGATGATTCTAAACACTTACTGCTATGTACTTAGCAAGAACCTGGCCTTCCCTTTAGCAAGTGGAGAAAAAGGGGCAAAGAAAATGTGTGCAGAAACCCCTGCCTCTTTCACAATAAACATGTCTACCAAGTAGCTCTAATACATGACACATTCAAAGATGTGGAACAAACAGAAATTACAGGCTCCTTGAGTCCGCTACAAACGGACCAGCAAATCTGGTTATAATAATACACTAGATCCTTAGGTAGAGATTTCATGCTAACTTCCCCATGGGCCAGGCCACTGAGATTCTCAGAGAAAGCCATGAACATCACTTGTCCTGAGTCATCCTCAGCAGTGCTACGATGCATACCTCGGGCCACAGGCAAGAACATGGAAATGATTCACTCATAAACCCACAAGTCTAAAAACAAAAGAAAAAATGCTACTCTCATCTCAAACATGAGTCAGAATCATCATATTGACGAAACAAACCGTCAGGACAAACTTTCAGGTGAAACTTTCCTTTCAATAACAATAAACATATGTCACTGATAAATAGAAAAGAGCTGCTTTTCCTTTATTTTTATATTAAATTCTTCATGTAAATATGAAATTAAAGTCAGAGAACAAATAGCTTAATCTTTCCAGAACATAATAGAATTATAACCCAAATTATACCACATGATATATAAATTCAAGTTAGAAGTTGACATTTATGTATATTATAAATGTCAACAACATCTTTGAGGACATTTTTTTAGCCAGACAAAAAGAAATTCTATTAAGAAGAGAGAATTTATGAAACATTATGATAGAGACTGAATTTTTTTAAGAAGGTGACCTGGTGGCTGGCTCTGAAATTCTCTGAAGAAACCTAAATACAACTCCAAAGCACAGAACAAAGAGACTGAGGCACAGTGGAAGAGAGAGGTCCTGCAGCACAGCAAGACACTGTTGCTGAGAACAAGTGCTCCTTGCTTAAATTCATGGAGATTTTAGTTCATCAAGTTCCACGAATTTCCAAACGCTGTTTTTTCCTAAATCCAGTCAGAGATTGCTTCCCATGAGAACTAGTTCAAATCATGGAAAATCTTAGCCTTTAAGTCCATCCAGTTGAAGATCCTCCGTGCCAACAAAAACCAATGCCCCAAAAAAAGTTTCTTTCAAGATGAAAAACAATGCAATCATATGCTACATCCCTAAACAAACAGTTTCTGACTCAAAATGAGCTAGGTGGCTTTTACTAAAATTGTTAAAAAGCAATTTATTTTATAGCCATGACCAAGGAAAGAAAATTCTGCATTTAAAGCTCCGACTAAAGCAAACACAATCCCTGCCGGCTAAATTAAAGTGGAACCACTTGAGGGAAATTCCAAGGGATCCAGTGACACCCCTGTCATCTGTGGGCCACAATGTAAAGGAGGGGTGCTCCAAGTCCTGAGAGCTGCAGGCGGTGCCGGCGCCTGCCTCCACCCTCAGCACCTGGGAGGCAGAGCAGGCAGATCTCTGTGAGTTGGAGGCCAGCCTGGGCTACAGAGTGAGTTACAGGACTATTTACCCGTGGGCCTGCCTGATGTGAGTGGCAAGGACGTGAGTGATAAGGCACAGTATTCCTGGCTTTTAATGGTCGTGGCCGAAGCGAGTACACATGGTTAAGTGGAAGCCGTTGGAAGAAAGGCATCAACTGATAGTAATTATAATCCTTAGCCTGAAAGATATCTAAGACTTTCAAACACAGAGCCCCAAGTTTTTATTAGGCACAGGTCTCAGTGGCACCTGTTTATCTCTTCTCTCATGGTGAGGGGCTTGCTGTGCTGGGGAACCGAGAGCTCTCAGGGGAATACAGTAGTAGAATACAGCAGAACTTCCTCTGACCTACTTTCTCTAAAGAAACTTAGACACCTCTCAGCCCTAGGCGGAATATATTAGTGGAGTCAGTCACTGTTTGAAACACCAGGATCCAATGAGGCCCAGCAAGATCATGGGTTCAAACACCATAAATGCCAGTTTACTTTGCTGTGCCCTGCAGCCATAACCTTTACCCCTAAACCTTAGCCAAAGGCCACATGGAAGACGAGGCCAGAGATCTGGTGAGTCAGCAGAACTCTACTACCATGACTATGAAAATAATTCAACATTAAAAACCCTCCTGACAGGGGTGGGACTTCTGCCTTCAAATGTTTCTAAATTTGCCAATCTAAAAAATACAAATAAATAAATAAATAAAATGCTTAATTACTGCTTAAGCAGTTGGTGTGCTGAAATGTCATGTAAGCCTTTTAATGTCTTTAATTCAAAAAACAACAGTTGTAATAAGCATTATTCCCTGAAAGGCCACTGCTTTTACTGGAACAGATTGTATTTTTATGCAATCTTTTACTTAATAAAAAACTTGCAAGGAGAGTTAAATGTGAGCCCTATAAGTGGACTTTCCAGGATTTCCTTCAGAATCAAAAGGCAAAACGCTCTTAGCAAAGGGTCTGTTTTCATCTGGGTAGTTTCCTCTCAAAAAAAAAGGCTGGTGGTTTTCTTAGAAACCCAGAGCAATGTGATACTTGGACCACTGAGCTGGAGCTGTTGACAAACAGGAGATCAGAGATAATTGTGGAAATTTAGACTCAAATTTCAAGGTTTATATGTCTTTGAACAGAAAAGCCTGTAAACATACAACATCTTTCATTGTTCAGAGTTAGAGAATGTTATTTTATTCCTTTTGGCTTGGGGATTTTTGGTTTTTACTACTTTCTAATAAAAATAAAAGAGAACCAAGTGGATGAATAAAGCTATCTGTAGCAGAGTGCTTTTTGTTTGCACAATATTATGCACTCAGTAGTTGCCCAATAAATATTAATTGATAATGATGGGAAAGGATTTTATAAACAGATGGCCTAGCAAAAATTCACTGAAAGATGTAGACAGAAACACTGCCCTCTTTAAGAAAAGCATAACACAGAGATTTCACAAATCCTGCTTACACAGAAAATCCCAGGCTGTGGTCAGGCAGTTGTTCAGTCAACAAGGGCAAAAGACATTTTCATCATCACAAAGTCAGCAACACTGAACACTTATCTGCATACAATTCTGCACAAAGGGACACAGACTACTGCTAGCCTTATCTGTATAATTTATAATGAAAAGGGAGGCAGGAGGGAATAGGAACCAATAGCAAAATCCACATGATTTAACCAATACATTGAGATCTAGTAATACGTGATATGAGCACAAAGTATGTCAGCCCTGAACCAAACTCACAGCAGCAGTAAGAGTGAGTATCCCTAACGTTAACTTCCAACACTTCCACACAAATCGGGGGCACACCACCAGAATGCCCACACATATGCCGAAAGAAAAAGGTCGCTTAAGGTAAAGAGCGAGGCCATAATAAAGAGAATGAAAATGCTTTAAAATCCAAAATTATGAACAGTCAGAAGAGTGATCAGATCCAATAAAAAAGTAATTCCTAACAGAGCAGGAAGGAGGAAGCTGTAAGAAAACTAATCCACCTTGGAAGAATTACTAAACATACACATATGCATACATTTCAAACTATTTAAAAAGTATAAATTAATATGTTCTATAGAATTGTAGAGAAAGGCAGTTGAAATGAGGAATCAGGGGGAGCAGAAAGTGCACTGCAAGCATTTAATAATGAATAGATTAAATAATGTTTTTTTTAAAAAAGTGAAAGGTTAGCTGGCAGTGGTGGCACATGCCTTTAATCCTAACAATTGGGAGGCAGAGGCAGGCAGAGCTCTGAGTTCAAAGCCAGCCTTGTCTACAGAGTGAGTTCTAGGAGAGAAACCCTGTCTCAGAAACAAAACAAAAACTGAAAGCCAAGACTGGACATAAGTGTGGCTTACACAAAAAAGAGGTGATGAGTATTTAGGACAGCTTACACTATACACCATCTCACCAAAGTGCAATGCCAAATCTAAGTAATTCAAAAGTTAACAGTGGTAACAGGGAGCACACTGCTAACTTCAACTTGTGTCTTATTGTTTTTAAACAGTAGGTCTGTATCAGTGAAACATTTTAATATAGGCAGCATTTCCCAGGGCTTGAGTGGCTTGAAAGACTATCTATGATATTTCTGAACCGCTAAGCTTCCCCGGATGGAAATAAAAACACATTACAAAGTTGATTCCAGAGTTTTCAAAATCATTTCCAGTTTTGTTCCCAAAACCTCTGGGGAAACTGTTTTACACTGAAACAAATTGTTAGAATTGTTTTAGTGTCATCAGACATAATCAAAATCCAAGAAAACAGTCTACAGGTTGAACAATGAGATGGGACTCAAAGAGGGAAATTAAGAGAAACCTAAGGAAGAAGACAACAGAACAAACATATCTTGGGCCTGTATCTTACAAGCTGTGCCTAAGGGTGTTCAAACCCCTTTGCAAGGCAAACCCCATAATAGTTGATCACTATTTTCCATCCATTTCCTCTTCATCAGCGTACAGACATTGATGACTCTCATGTCCCTTTCAAAGACCAGCATTTGCTGCCTCTTTGCCAAGAAAAATAATAAAAAAATCCATACATAACAAACACAGATGAGCAAGAAAAACAATTAATATGACGTAAAATGATAAGAGAAAGAACAGTGGTGTGAGCCAAAAGCATGTCAGTCAGAGTTTACGTACTTCAGCCATGGATTGAGAAAGTGTTCGACATGTTAGCAAGTAAGCAGAGAGGCAAAAATCACACTCATAAAAACATTTCCCTAGTAACTGGAAAATACTAAGCCTCAGCAAAACTATGGCCTCTCAAGCACAAACTTGCCCACGAAGGGCCCACCCCAGTGTCCTCTAAAGTCTATGCATATCTGGAAATATTGCCTTACAGTAACTATAAGGAGTCCCCAAAGGCAAGACAGTCTCTTAGGTAATCAGAAACCCACAGCTGCCAGCACAGTACCTGGCACATAGCACACAGCAGTGCTCGCCAAATGAACATCTTACTAGGCAGTGTTCTGAGGATGCAGGGTACAGCATCATTCTTTCTGACATTCATTCAGCAAACACCTAGCATGGTCTTACTATTTCTCAGGCACTGTTACAGAGCCACAAGCAGAAGCTAGAAGGGCTCACCTTCAAGGGCTATGTCCTGGTTAGGGAACAGACAAATAACCAATAATGGAAAAGGTATTGCTAAAGAAAAAAGAAAAAAAATGTAACAAAGCCAGAAGGAAAGGAGGGCCTATTTCTTTGATAGTTAATAAAGGTTTTCTGAACTAGAGATGTATAGATCAGGAGGGCACAGGGCATGCAGCTCTTTCAGAAATCAACCTGCCTCTGAAAACAGGAAGCACAAATGTCCAAATGCAGGAAGTACAAAGCATGCACACAGGATGGCAAGAAGGCCAGTATAACAGTGATGCATCTGTATTTCCTATGAGTACATGGGTCATAGTGCGTGCTTGAACATCAGAGAACAACTTACAAAATCTATTCTCTGCTTCTACCATGGGTTCAGGGTATCAAGCTCAGGTAATCCCCCTGTGCACCAAGCTCCTGTACAACTAAGCCGTTTTGATGGCCCAAGGTCACTGTAACTGGCCTACAGTTAACAAGAGCAAGAACAACAGAAAACTTCAGTGAGAAGAAATCAGGGATCAGATCCCAGAGGCTATTAGTGGAAGACTTTTAGATTTGTTCGAACTGTGACAATAGAAGAATGTGACATTACTTGAATGTCAGGCAGGTGACACAGAAATGAGACCTGAGGTCAAGGGCCTACTCTGCTTGCATAAGCAGAAGACAGCAGCAGAGAATTGCAAAGCACATAAAGTGCCAATTTTCAGAAATATTTTTAAATCAGAGTTGACGAGGTGTGAAGAATGAGGGAAAGGCAGGCGGCAAAGACAACAGAAAAACAAGAGTTCTCAACACTTAAATGTACAATTATTTGTCATCATGATGATTATCCATCATTTTTAGAAGATGCGTGATCTATTTCTTTGGATGAAAAACATAAGAGGATAAAATCTAGCCCTTCTGAAGTTTTTGGGTCACGGAGGCAAAAACAGGAAAGGAGAATGCAGGCCTCGGTCTGTGCTCACTGACTGCGGCTATGAGAGGTAACATCAGTATGGCGTGACCCTATCGGAGCAGACAGTGGCCAGGGAGGCAGGCAGAGACCTTGCTCTCAGACTATGCTCTCGGAGCAGACGGTGGCCGGGGAGGCAGGCGGAGACCTCGTTCTCAGACTATGCTCTCGGAGCAGATGGTGGCCGGGGAGGCAGGTGGAGACCTCGCTCTCAGGTCACAGCCCTTAGCCTATGCTCTTCCTGCCATCCTGGGTCGTCAATTGAACCAAGAACCTTACAGCTCTGAACACAGCTCAAAAACTTCCCCACAAAAAGACAATTGAGTTCTAGAAATAAGCTGCTCCTCCCCTCTTGTGCAATAATTAGCACCTGTTTTAGTATATAAAAAAAGAATTCAGGAATCTAAATAATATAAATGAATTAAATGTAGTAAGCAATAAACCATGCCTGCTTATCAAGAAAAATCGAGATTAGCTTAAGGAAAACTTAACAGTACTAATTACTCCAGCAGAGGTGGACAGACAACAAGGGGCAAGGGGCCACCGAGAAAAAGAAATAGCATTAAACAAAGGCTTGTGGGAAAGGAAACTCTAGAAAATAAGTGTTTTTAAGATCCGTACTCTGAAACAGGAAAAGTGGAAAGGAATAAGGGATATATGAAATTAATTCTCATACAACAGCAGCCTCTGCTTTTCTGTATCTAACCAGATCCCCTCCTAGAGAAAGGGGAGGAAGGAGGGAAAAGCGGGAGGGAAGCCTGGACGCAGAGCATGAGATGCAGTGACAAGCCGGCTCGAGGCCACGCGTAGCAGGTGTCCCTATGCACAAACTATTCTTCAACAATGTAAACATATAGTTTCAAATTTAAATTTAAGCTGGCAAATAGTTATATTGATTTTAGTTGTGAGACTTATGTCAAGGACAGTTTCCAGAAACCCTAAGAGCTGGGATACATATTCTGTAGGGAATCCATCTTAAACACAGAACTTGAAGAAACAATGTGTACCAGTTAATCATTGATGGTTCAATACTGACGACTAGTGGTCAAAAAATACAATAATTCCTTCACAAGCATTTATCCTACCATTTTTATCGAATTTGAAACACTGAATGCAAACTACATGAAAATTTTTAATTGAAACATTCAGGAAAAAAAAACACTAAAGAAAAGAACTGCATCCAAAGTTCCTTGATTTTTATTTGGAAGCCCAGCATGGAGGGCACAGACTTAACAATCCCAGGACTTATGAGCTTAAGGCAAATTCCAGATCAACCTCACTACTGTTTTCTGTGCATTATTTGAATACTGTTCCAATATGTAAGCCACTCAGGATCTGTTGTTGAACTATAAAAGAGACAATTCTGTGTCATATTCTCTACAACCTCAGGACCAAATGCTCTTCCAGAAATAATATGTCCAAGAGGTCTTACTCTTAGACTCCATATATCTGGGGTAGCTCCTTTCTAAACTTTTTAACACTGTTACATACTAAATTGGCACATGATTCTTGGGACAGCACGGGGCTTCAGACAGGTGCCTATAAGTTTTCAGCCTAATGCCAGGACCAGCAGCCTGTTATGTGAAAACGCTCTTCAACAATGTTAAATCGTGTGTAAGTATGCTTGTAGGGGCCTAGCTCTGCCATTTGGACCATCTCTTATTAAAGCACCATGGAGCAGAGTTCACCCTTGTTTGTTTCTGGAAAAGCCTTTACGTGGAGACCATCTTCCCCAAACGTGTTAGGGCAGCAAGGATCTTTATATCCAGAACTGCCACTCCTCCGATCAGGGGCTGTTAGCAGCATCACAGCGTACTTCATGGCTGACTCAGCACTGCGAGTCCCAGAACAAGGGTGGACAGGAGCAACCTGGTCCCTGCAAAGGAGATCACATTCTAGGGAAGAAGACATAGGGCCGCAGAAGTAAGAAAACAGCAATTACGGTTTGTGTTAGTGCTGTAGAAACTTATACGCTATGATAAGCAACAGTGTGACACCGGAGGCCGCGTCAGAAAGAGACAGGAAGGGTACAAAGTCCTATCTGGTGGTGGCAATAAAGTTATGTTACGCTGAACTGGAATAAAAAAAATGTTCCAAACAGAAGAAAGCACTCTGGTTAGGCAGCTTTCCAGAATGACATATGTAAGTAGGTGTGCTGAAATTTTTAGAATAAGTCTGGAGAGATGGCTCAGTCAGTTAAGTGCTCACACAAGCATAAGGACATAAATTCAGTCCCCTACAACACTCAGAAGAAGGCTGAGCTCAGCAGTACATGCCTGAAACTAGAGGGGAGGCACCGACATGAGGATTCCTGGAGCTTGCTAACTGATCAGTCTCCCGAACGGGTGAGCTCTGAGTTCTGAAAGAAATCCTATCTCAAAACCTAAGGTGAATAGTGACTGATGACACCTGAGGTTGACCTCTGCCCTCCACATACATACACATGTGCCAGCGTACCTATATGCACACACACACACATGCACGCACACACAAATATACATATAAAATGTACAGTATCCATCAAAAGTGGACACATAATCTAAAACTGCAAGGTCAACACAAAGTATAAAGCAATCCAACAGAAATCAGTAACAGGAGAAAAAGAGGGTAGATGACAATATTTCCAAAATATCAATAAGGTTAAACTTACCTAATGAGGTTGTTTGTTTAAGTCCAGTAATAAGGTACTTACGAAGAAAATGAGCAGGCAGACTAAACTAAAGAGGGAAAATTACATACACAAATACAGAAACCTAGACAGTGCTAGTATAAAGCTCACTATGGGTCAAGCATGGTGACCCCCACTCACCCAGCGCTCCCTCAGGAGGTATGAGAACTAGGAGGCAGATCTCTGTGAGTTCTACACAGCGAGTTCCAGACCAGCCAAGGCTATACCGTGAGACCTGCCTAAAAACAAAACAATGACAATAGTAACAATAATAATAATAATAAATCAACCCATCACCACACAAGTTTTTAAAAATAACAGACCAGGAGACTAAAATATTCAAGAAACCACAGATACAAATCAGAAAAAAACAAAACTGACAAAAATCACAGGGAGAAATTGAGCCTGATATATTGAACAGAAATACCAAAAAACAGAACAAAATTGACAAATGAGACTTACAGAATATACGTAAGGATCTATATCTCCTATAGGTTCACACATAAAATGCTGGACCCAAGGAAGGCAGAAAATCAGGTGATGGTCTTATTCTGGAGTCCTTACAAAAACAACATGGAACAAGGTCAAAATGGAAGTATCACTAAATTTCAAAAGAATCAAAATTTTAAAAAAACAAACAAACAGAGTTTAAAAATCATAGCTGGGTGGTAGTAGCTCATGCCTTTAACCCCAGCACTCGGGAGATAGGAGGATTTCTGAGAGTTCGAAGTCAGGCTGGTCTACAGAGCAAAGGATTTCTAAAGAAAGTATCCTAAGAGAATAGTACATCACAATGCTCATTTGGTGATAAATTTAAAGTTTTGACCTTTTAAAAAAAGCATTTAATGTGCAAGAATAAAATATAAAATGGAAAATTCTTTTTAATAGAAAAATCAGAGAGCAGATGCTGAAATAATAGACAAAGTTGCTCAAAAAGAAAACTATTATATATATATATATATATTCATATTTCTAGCAGAGTACATGAAAAAGGGAAAGGCAGATCTAATAATACTAAGCACTATCACTGCTTTATAGATCAATACTCTCTGTAAACCAAGTATGCGACTATCAAAACAACGGCAGGAACAAATGACTTTATGTTGGCGTTCTAACAAACATTAAAGAAATGGATCTCTCTCTTAAACAAATTAAACCAGGAACAGTAAAGATGAAATCTACGCAAACCCACTTCCCAAGATCAGTGTAACTTGCTTCTTTTCTATTTTTTAACTGAAAATAGATTTTTTCATATATTTTGATTAGGCTTTCCCTTCCCCTCCTCCTCCCAGATCTTCACCAAGTTCCCTCCCACCCACATACAGACTTTTTTCCCTCTCTCTCCTTAGAAATCAAGCTAAATAATAATTTTAAAAAGTAAAATAAAATAAAACAATAGAGGAAAAAGCACCAAAGGAAAAGACAAACACATATAGACGTAGACAAAAATCCTATAAGAACACAAAACTAGAAACCATATACATACAAAACACCTGTAAGATAAAAGAAAAAAGACCCTGACAAAGCATTATGAGACGAAGAACCTCCAAAACCTGCGTTTGTTTTGTGCTAGGCATCTACTGCTAGGCACAGAGCGTGACATGAAGCGTGGGCTACAAACCCAGTAACACTCCATTGGGCAAAACTAATTTATCATTTGCCAGTGGTTATCAATTGGAGATAGTTTCTAAATTAGTCTTAGTTAGGTTTTCTATTGCTGTGAAGAGACACCATGACCACAGCAACTCTTACAAAGGAAAATATTTAATTGGGTGGCTTACAGTTGAGAGGGTTAGCTCATTATCATCATGGTGGGACACAGCATCATGCCAGCAGACATGGTGCTGGAGAAGGAGCTGAGAATTCTACATCTTGATCTAAAGGCAACAGGAAATGAACCGAGATACTGGGCGTAGCTTGAGTCCCCAAAGTCTGCTTCCACAGTGACACACGTCCTCCAACAAAGCCTTACCCACTCCAAAGAGTCACATTTCTGAATAGCGCCACTCCCTATGAGCTTATGGAGGCCATTACATTCAACCTGCCACAGCTAGGGGTGGGGCTTATGTCCACTTCCCCTCTCAGCTCTAAGACCCCATTTAGGTTACACCTGCACAGGCCCTGGGCATACTGCTATAATATCTTTGAGTTCATATGCTCATCAGTCCTGTTGTGTCTACAAAGTCTTGTTTCCTTGGTGTCCTCCATCCCTTCTGGCTCTTACAATCTTTCTACATCCTCTTTTGCAGAGTTCTCTGAACTCTGAGGGGAAGGATTTGATGAAAATATGCCATGTAGGACTGAGTGTTCCAAGGTCTCTACTCTCTGCACACTCTCCAGCTGTGGCTCTCTGTTCCCATCCATTGCAGGAGGCAGCTTCTCTGATGATGACTAAGGAAGATACTGATCTATGAGTATAGCAGAATGTCATTGGAAGTATTTAATTTTTGCTACATTTCTTTAGCAGAACAGTAGTATCTGGTTTTCCCTACGTCAGTGGCCTCTCTAGTCTCGGGTTCATGACAACCTGAGCGGTGTTGGGTATGAGTTCCATCTCATGGCATGAACCTTAAATACAACCAGATATTGTTGGTTATTCCCAAACAAAGTTGAACCACTATTGCACCAGCATATCTGGCAAGCAGGTCACCATTGTAGATGAAAGGTTTTGTATTTGCTTCTTTTTAGAGTTCAGAGTACATCCCAGTATTATGAACACTAGTTAGTAGGGGTGGAAGGTTCTATCTAATATCTAGGTAAGCATCAGCTCAACTTCTCAGAGTACAATGAGTTAGCCAGGCGTTGTCTTCAGCAACAGGGCCTTACCATCAGTTTGTGGACAGCAATCCCCTGGATTGTTTGAGGGTTTCTATGAGGCCCCTGTGGCCAACAACTCACTCGATGTTGCACATTCTCAGCTATGGATATTTCATTTGGTGATGAGAGATGTCTAGTTGAGGCTCCATCTCTCCAAACCTTTATTTAGTGATTTCATTTAGATTTCTTTCATATATGTATATATTTTAAGAAACTTCTACTATATTAGTTTTTCATGCAACCCCTCAAATGGTCCTTAGTTTTAGTTGATCCGTTCCCTCTTCACTCCCCCTCCCCATTTGATTCTCCATCCCAGGCCCATCACCCACACCCCACCCTTGTCCATTCATAACTCTTCTATTTCCTCTTCCTAAGGCAATCCAAACCTCCCTTAGTCACTTACTGCATGCCTAACCTCTGTGGGTGTACAGATTACAGCCTGTTATAGAAGACTTTACACCCATATATAGGTAAACACTGGGTTCCCTCACTTAGGATGATTCATTTTTCTAGCTCCATCTACTTACCTAAGTAATATTCCATTGTGTAAAGTCACAACATTTTCTTTACCAATTCATTCACTGATGGACATCCAATCCATTTTAAATTTCTGGCTATTATGAATAAAACAGCTATGAACAAGGCTAAGCAAGTGTCTCTGCAGTAGAAGGAAGCATCCTTCCAGTATATGTCCAAGAGTGATATAGCTAGATCTATTCCCAACTTCCTGAGGAACTGCCACTGATATGCATAGTAACTGCACAAGTTTACACTAGCACCAGCATTGATGAGTGTTCCTCTTATGTCACATCCTGGCCAGCATGTGATGGCATTTGTTTTATTGATCTTGACCAGTATGACTGGTGTAAGAGGAAATCTCAAGGTAATTTTGATTTCCATTTTCCTGATGACTAACTGTACTGAACATTTCTTTAAGTGTTTTTCAGCCATTTGAGTTTTCTTAGCTATTTAAGTCAAGCTCAACAACTACTGATCACCAGCAACACTAAAACAATCACATGAAAATGTCATAAAATAAACAAAGTAGCTGGGTTCTACATCTGTCATAACTAATTATGATTTTAAACAAAAATAAGAAATCAAAAGACACAAAAATTCTCATGTCAAATAAAGAACAAAAAGAAATGTTTATGTGATCAGCGGCTGTTTCAAACTTAGGAGCAGATACCAGACAAGGACACACTTCTGAAACACATCAAGAAGAATAAGGTCACAATCCACGCTGACTGTGATTCTATTCCATATTGCCCCTCAGGTTCTACTCATGGAAGGAGACCAACTTGGGAGTTAGAGGAAATAAAAGGATAATTAAAAACCAGTCCATCATGCCTCCGAGGCTGCTGAATATAAAAGCCATTTACAAACTAGTACTCATCTGTATACTTTACATACCCAGTTAGATACAATGAAAGGAAGCATCTCATTCCCACTAAGAAAAAAGATCCTAGGGAATCAAGGAGTAATTTTAAGGTGCATAGGAACATTATAAAAGACCTTCCATTAAAATTAGTGTATATATTTAATATCATTATGATCAAAATGCCAAGAGGGTGCATAGAGCATGAAGAATCTTCATTTTCATTATTTACAATATCATAATAAGAGCAATGATGATTAAGACAGAATGATACCAGAATATCAATAGGCAAACAGATCAATTGTGAGACAGACGTAGTGGGGAACTGATACATAATAGGCATGGTATTCGATTAGCACAGAAAAAAACAACTGCTCAAACAATATGCTTAGGCAGCTAATAGTCACAGAAAAATAACACAAGTTCTTTCTCTACTCTATCAACAAAAACTTTCAGGAAACTCAAGTAGTTCAATAATTCCACATAAGTAAAACAAACAAGAGCTCTACAAAAGCACCAACGCACAGCCAACAAACGTGCAAAACCTGTGCAGACTCACTAGTGAGGAAAGAGTGGTGACACAGAACAGATTCAACACGTGACAGTCAGGGCTCCTGTGTCCCCAAGCTGAACTGCTCTTCCCAAGGCTTCGCCTCACTGGATGTAGCACAAATTCTAATTGGTCCAATAATAAAAACCCAGAGTCAGATATAGGAGTTAATGCTGAAGATGAGAGAAGCAGAGTGGCCAGCACCTAGAGTTCTTATCTACACCAATGCTCAGACCAAAGGGACGATCTGGTCTCTATGAATCTTCTCTATGAAACCTCAGACTGCCTCTCAGACTGAATCCTCAGACTCATCTGAGCTCCTGTCTCCTCCCTCCTTATATTCCTCTCTCCGCCCAGTCATATGACTCCTGTCTCCTCCTCCCTAGTGCTGGGTTAAAGGTGTGAGCCACCACTGCTTAGTTCTGTTTCTCTTTTAGACTGATTCAATTTTGTGTTGCCCAGGGTGGCCCTGAACTCACAGAGATACACCTGCCTCTATCTCTCACATGCTGGGACTAAAGTGTGTGCCACCGCTGCCTGGCCTCCACTAACTAGTGGCTTAGCTCTGCACTTAGCTCAGGTGATCTTTAACTGTTAGATCACAAACAAAATATCACTACATTTTCCTCTGTTTCCTCTTTGCAGTGGAAGCTATCTCTCAGCTTCCTGTTCAGGGAAATGCTGCCATGCCTTCTCTGCCATCATGGACTCTCCCTCTGAAACCATATGTCCAAATAAACTCTTTCTTCCATTAGTCATTTTGGGTCATGGTACTTTAAGCACAGCAACAAAAGTGACTCATAGAACATTACCCAAAATTTAAAAGGATACACAGAGAGATGATCTCACAAACTATAACCAACAAGCCATCCCAATGGGACTTTCCTGAGATACCGAACCTGGCTGTACTGATGCAGGGACCCAAAGCCTCTGAAATGCCTTACTCCTCTGAGAAAGCCTGCCATCCACCCACTGCAACAGGGGTGACTGTGTTCAAACAGGAAATGAAATCCCGGAGCTTGTGGCAACAGAAAGAAGGTAAATAATTCCATAGGAAGAAGACTGACTTTGCTTCCACCAATTTCCAATGGTTAACACTGCTTTTTATTACATGCAGAGAGGCGAAAGTCCGTGGACTTCATCTATCCATCAGAAGCATCTGGTACATTAGGTCCCCCGCCTTGGTTGACTTTCAACCTCCAACCCCCAGGATGTTTTTAGTGAGTTCTCCTAATTTCTTAACAACTTTAAAGAGTTATAATTTTTCACTCTTTGAAATATACATTTTAAAAAGGTAAAAGAGTGTAATGGCTAAAAAGTTCAGGTGCTCTTACCCACCTATGACTACAGCTTCCACCAAAGTCAGACACAAACACACCAGTGACTATTACCATTTAGTACAGGAATTTCCATAAGCATTTTCGAATATGAAAAAGAAAGCAAAGCGTCCTCCTTAAACATGACCTTTCCAAAGCACCCTAAGCGATTTAACTTGGGAACAGGAAAAACCTCAAATTAATCTTTTCCAGTTTCCAACACTGTTTATAAGCCACAAGCACCTTTTAAAAACGTATAGGTCACTGCTTACATTAAAGTGACAAAATACAAAATTAAAGTTTTCTTATCAAGTGATCCCCTATTGTATTGTCAGAGATGCAATCCAGGCCGCAGCCAGCTCCAGCTTTGAGCCAATAGATAATCGCAACGCACATACTCGGGCTTTGGCTTCCTGAGAACTGGGGTGGGAAGCAATCTTCCTCTCCCCTTTCTTTGTAATTCTGTGCATTCTGCAAAGAGAGGAAAATAAGTGTGGAAATTTTCTCTAATTTCCTCCTGCAAAAAAGAACTATTGTCACTTCAGTACTATTCTTATTCTCACCAGATGCAATTTGCTTTCAGAACAAATGTATAAAAATCAAGATTAAATAAGGGAGGGTGCTACCCACATGCTCTATCTAATTATTCAACAAAGCATCCTCTAAGTGATTACCAGGTACAGGGGCATGCCTCCTTTTGAGAAATGGAGGAAAAAAATGGAATTTTTTATAAGCAAGGGAAATGTTTTCTTTCAGCTTACACTACACTTTCTGGGTAGAATCTTTTTTCCTAGTTTGAATTGACAGCATCTTACTAATATTTTAAAAAGTCGCCAGTTGATAAAGGTCAAAAATTGTAACCACATATATTTTTGAAATTTTTAGGGAAAAGCATTTTAAATGAGACAAAAATCCTGACTTGTTTTGATTCTTTGCTTTTCTTGATTTTCTCATTTTTATACTTTGTAGTTATATTAAATACTGAAAAGGAATTTCAATAAAATAATCCTCAATGACAAGGAATAAATATAATCAAAGTAACAAAATGAGACTCTCCACTAAGATGGACAGATGGACAGACAGGGAGAGAGGAGGGCAGCAGAAAGGTACGGACAGAGATCCAGCCACAGGATCCATGCACACAGGCATCAATGACAGAGCTGCTGCTTTGGATCACTATTTGACACCACCTACAGTAAGAACTGCTACACAGAAAACCAACAACATCTCCCCAATTAGTGGGTAAAATATGATTTGAAAAAACAGTTAGAAATGAGTAATAGCAGTGCTGTAGTAGAGCAGCCTGGCAGGCCACCCCAGTCAAGTGTGCAGCTTTCACCAGCACGTGACCTCTGATGTGGTGTTCTGAGAAGGGCCCCACACGAGGGTTCCCTGCCAAGAATTCAAAAACCCCAAAATCAAAGGCACCCTATAAAACATCCTATAAAGTCACCACTGATTAAAAACTAAAATGCTGTTGCAGAAATCAACCAACATTATGCGCCCTGGGTTTCCACCCTGGACCCAGGAAGAGCATGATTAGCAAGCTTGCATGAGATCTGCTGTTCAGTCACAGCAAGCACTCTATGGTGTTAAGTCCATTGCTGCAATCACTGTCCTGTGATTACAGAAGAAAGCACGTGAGGTAAATTAAGTACAGTAAGGATGGAGCATAGGCAGGAGGAACAGAAGTTGCTGGTAAGCCCAAAGTGGGAGAACTGGAAGAAGGGCCACCTGCTGAAGGGGAGCATAGGCTCAAGATGGACAATCAGAAACCAGCTACGTCCAAATAACACTAAGTTTTCAAATCATAGCCAGAAAAGTTAACCGACTCCTAGAATCAGAAAGGAAGCTACTTGAACACACACTGACACACACTAGGCTCAAGGCTGGCTTCAGCGGCTCGCCGGCAGGCTTTTGCAAGCATCCACGTGAAACGCAGGTGCAAATGGCTGCTACCCACCCGTGGCAGTGACTCTTTCTGGCAGGGAATGACCTTACAAAATTTGTACGTGTACCCTTGAGTACAGGTGATTTGAACTGCCAATCGTACCTGAGCCGCACACACAGTGGACACATTTGTTTTGTTCTGTGTGGTTTATTTATACCCTGTTGTTTTGGCTGTACCTGTGAATGGCGACTTAGGAGCCAGGAACAAATCAAGCCTGCTACCAGGGGAAGGAAACATCTTCAGTTGCCATATTAGAGCATCTAACCCTATCTCTAGAAAGATATCACTTCCCATTTCACTTCAAACTGTGCTTGCAGCGGTCCTTGGCCTAACAATATAAACTACTTATAAAGGCCCTTTAATGTAAATACATTTACATTTGTGCTGCCTGGGTTCTGTCAACCTGACACAAGTTAAGAGTTACTGGGGAAGGAGGACTCTCAACTGGAAAATGCCTCCAGAAGATTTGCCTGAAGGAAAGCCTGTAGTGCATCTTCTTGACTGACGATGTGAAAGAATCCAGCTTATTGTGGGCGGAGCCAGTCCTGGGCTTGTGGTCCTAGGCGCTAAGAGCAGGCAGGTTAAGTAAACCACGAGGAGAAAGACAGTAAAACACCCTGTTCCATGGCCTCTCCATGAAGCCTGGCTCCAGGCCCTGCCCTGACGT
Source organism: Ondatra zibethicus (assembly GCA_004026605.1). Lineage (NCBI taxonomy): Eukaryota > Metazoa > Chordata > Mammalia > Rodentia > Cricetidae > Ondatra > Ondatra zibethicus. The sequence goes on along the minus strand of PVIU01001944.1, from coordinate 104,936 downwards.
CCCTCAGTGATGGACTGTGGCGTGGAACTGCAAGCTGGAATAAGCGCTTTTCTCCTCAAGTGCTATGGTCATGGCTTCATCACAGCGACAGAGGCCCTAAGACAACATCGCACTTACAGTCTTGTCAAAACCACTTCAGAATAAAATACTGTACACTTTGGCTATATTAGAAAAGATGATAAAGTCAGGCTGGTAAAACATGAATTATACAAAAACTCTTTGTTCTATTTTTTTAACATTATAAATCTAAAGTTTCAATATAAGAAGAATGAACATATAAAGAGGAACTAACCTCTGCTTCTGAACTAAGTCATACATAAGCAAATGTCTATAAAATCCAGACTGCCATATCGTAAGCAGGACATTTTCTGTCACAACAGCTCAAATCTGGACTGTGTCACATAAGTATCCAAGGATGGTATTTAAATGAGCAGGAATGGTTGGGATCCAATAAAATTTTATTTACAAAATGAGCCTAATGTGGTGTTCCCTGGTATCCGGTCCCTACCCACAAAACAATCAGTGCAATTATACTTCCAGTTCACACTGCTCAGCTCATTTCAGACGATGTGAAGTGCCTCACAGCTTTAACTCATTTATCTTCCCACCTATGCGATTAGGCAGAGAGTGTTATTCCTGTTCTCTGTGGAGGAAACTGGAACCAAAAAGTGTTCAAAGAGAAAAACTTTTCAAAACTTGCAAAGAGCACACAAACTATAGAATGCCTCATTCTACATTCTGAACTATAATTGGATGCTATATTTCTCTCACAGGATAAATTACATGACAGGCATGTACGATCCTAGATCTACAGATGACAGGCATGTGACTACTTCTTGTCTGCCCGACCCCACCTCCCAAGTGCAGGGATACAGGTGGACAACACCACACCTAGCTACGTGGTGTTCTGCCATCTGAGCTACATCCCACCCCAGAACGATAAGCATTTTAGCAATGACTAAATAACAATGCAAATCCTGAGAAAGTACTTCTCACAAACCTCCTGAAGCTTCAAGGACACGAGTCCCAACTGGTCCTGGCGTCGCTCCACCAGCGCTCGTTCTGTGCGCATCTCTCTCTCTATTTCCTGAAGCCGCTGCTCCACTCGATCTGAAACCTCAAAATTAACAGAGAGACAGTGGCATTAGGAAGCAAGCACGAGATGAAACTGAGAACCCATGATGTCCCAGGAACACTGTGCCTAAAGCATTGACTTGTTCATGGACCCTTCCTAATGACACCATTTAGGACACCTGGTCAAAAGGTTAATTGAAAGTTAAAACACAAATCAATCATCAGTTTTCAAAATATCCAAACATAGATCCCATCAGCAGGACTCCCAGACCCCACCAAGAGGGCTCAGAATTTTCAAACTACCACACAGTAACTGCTCAGCATTCAAACACACTGACTAGAAAAGAGCGCCCTCTGGTGATGCAAAGTGAAAAACTACCATGTCAACAATTGTCTTTATTATCCAGTTCAACCTTCCTATCACTTTCATTCTTTTTATCTTTTTTATCCATGAGTGTGATGGTCTGGAAGACCCTGCTGTGAGTGTTCAATATATCATCCAAAGTGCTTTTCATGAGCTTGTCAAGGATTTCAACATTTCAACTGTGACTTACTAAAAATAAAAAGTTGAAAAGATCAAACACTAAAGGCAAAACTGGAAAATGTTTAATTAGGACTCAAAAACAAATATGAAAGAATTCTTCTCTATGACACAAGATCTTCCTTAGTAAACTGTTGTGCAAATGCAAAAAGATTTTATATATGTCAGTATATATCTCCACAAAATAATTTATACTGGCAATGTATACGTCTGGGGAACAGAGACATTTAGTATTCATTTAAAAGAATAAATAAAGCCCTACTATTAAAAACATTTTGATGCTTGTTCTGTGCTTCATGAAAAGTCAAGAAGGGTCTGCTCCTGGGGCTAGAGAGATGAGTCAGTAGTTAAGGTGCTTGCCCTACAACAGTGAGAACCTGAGCTCACATCCCAAAACGCACATGATAAAGCAGAGTGACAGGCATGTGTGATCACAGATTTGCAGAGTGACAGGCATGTGTGATCCTAGATCTGCAGAGTGACAGGCATGTGTGATCCTAGATCTGCAGAGTGACAGGCATGTGTGATCCTAAATCTGCAGAGTGACAGGTATGTGTGGTCCTAGATCTATACAGTGACAGGCATGTGTGATCCTAGATCTGCAGAGTGACAGGCATATGCGATCTTAGATCTCCTACAGCAAGATGAGGTGTGGACAGAAAATCCCCAGAAGCTCCTGGGTCAGCTAACCTGGCAGACACAGCACTAAATGTTCTGCCCACGTCACTGATTCCCAAATGAATTCACGGAACCTGCTTCTGATGTAAAGTACATGAGGGTCTTTACCCTACAAACCCAAGTTGGGACCTCTCCTTTCCAGCACCCCAGCATGGTGGGTGAGGAAAGTGTGGCAATGAGCCTGGGGGGGGGACTTTTAAAGAGGAAACACCGTAATCAGGGGAGTCCGTGTCCTGCCGTCTTGAGATTGGGTAAGGAGGGCATAGGGTAAGATAGTATTTGGAACCGTTGGTCAGTTTTGGGGCACAAAAACCCTAACAAAGGGCCATTAATAACTGACAAGGTATCTTCAAGGACAGGATGCCTCTCAAGAACATCTGGACATCATTAAATTTTATGGCCCTGCTCATTAACTGATGATTTCTTAGGGTATCGGCTTAAATTCTGCTATTGCAGCACACATCTGAAGCTGATAAGCCCCCCACTCATTATATGGCTTAAGATGAAGCCCCTTCTTTAAAACGGAATTTGTAAAGTCAAGTCCACACATAAGCAAGAGATCCTGCCTCAAACAAGGCAGAAAGCAATGATCAACACCTCAAGTTGTCCTCTGACCTCCAACATCAGTGTTTGTCAACCTGTGGGTCATGACTCAAATGACCCTTTCACAGGATTCGCCTAAGACCATTGGAAAACGCAGGTATTTACACTATGATTCAGAACAGTAGCAAGATTACAGTTATGAAGTAGCAATGAAAATAAATTTTATGGTTTGGGATCACCACAATATGAGGTATATTAAAGGGCTGCAACATTAGGAAGGTTGAGAGCTACTGCCTTATGTGCACACTTTGGTATACTCTCTGTCTATCTCTCTCTTTCTCTGTCTCTCTCTCTCTCTGTCTCTGTCTCTCTCTCTCTCCCTCTCTCTCTCTCTCTCTCTCTCTCACACACACACACATCTTTTCAGGAATGTATGAGGGACCTTGCTGGACTGGTAGTATTGTTCTAAATTGAACCATGGGACAGTTGCACAGCTCAGTAAATTTACAACAAAGTACTAAATTACACATTAGAGTAGATTAATTTGGTGATAAATTATAGCTCAGTAAACCTATCATTTAAAAGGACATATAAAGCAAAGTTTGGTGGTGCATATCGATAACTCCAGTGCTTGGGGAATAAAGGTAGGGGAGTCATGAGTTCAAGGACAATCCTGGATACATAGGGAGTCTGAGGCCAGCATGAGTCTCAAAAGTCTACAAGAGAAGGGAATGGTTTGAACATGACACAACCTCATGTCATCTGAGAGGAAAGCGTCTATTGAGGGATTTCCTAGATCAGATTGGCCTGTAGGGTATTTATTATACTGGTTATTAATTGATGCAGAGGGCCCGGCCCACTGTGCACAGCACCATCCCCTGGGTAGCTAGTCCTGAGCTGCATATAAAAGCCAGCTAAACGTGAATCTGGGCATGAACCACAAGTAGCATTCCTCCAAGGCTTCTGCTTCAGGGTCTGTGCCAGTTCCTGCTCTGACTTCCCTCAACGATGAACTGGAAGTGTAAGCCAAATAAATCCTTTCCTTCACTCAATTGCTTCTGGCCACTGTGTTCATCACTGCAGCAGAATGAAACTAGGACGCCATTTAAAGAAATATTTGTTATTTGTCCCATTGCTGTGATCTACACAACACCCATGGTGGATTGCATGCAGTAGAGACTAAATTCTTGGAATTCCACTAACAGCCATCACAAAGAGCTGGATCTACTTTTGGTTTTAATAGGGACCCAACTATAGAAAACTAAAGTAAGTTGAAATTTTTCTTCATAAATAATCAAAATACATACTCCAATCACACCTGACAGGGTGAAATATAGGCAACTAATAAAATGAAATTTCTCCTATGAGGGCAATGCAACTTGGATTATCACAATTAAGTGTTAACAGAAAAAAATCACCATAATTCATGCTATCAATAATAACTATTCCTTTCCAATGTGCGGTTTGAATAAAACAAGAACAACAAAATTATGATTCACAAAGAATGAACAAGTCATATTTTGGCATGTTTGACAATAACCAATACTTTTTGTCTCTCAAAGAAAAATGTGTTCCATAAACCTCCAAGATATATTTTATTCACTGAGAAAAATACACGATAAACAATTGCAGCCTCGGAATAATGTACAATAAATGTGATTAACAACGAGCACCAACAGAAAGTGAAACTGGTGGGAGTCGGAGGCTGTCATTTATCTTCTCTTATATATGTGTTCAATATTTAAATTCCCCACAGTGACCTGTAATTCTATTTAAACTTAACTCTAGAGGGGAGAACAGCTGCAGATTCCATAATGTTTAATGCTCTCACAACAAAACTGCATCTTCTCTGACAGCATGCTATCCAGAATTCACGGATACAGCACAATATGTCAACCAGTCCAAACTGTAAATGTTGACATCAGCTGGAATAAGTGAGTCACAAAATCTAAATTAAACTTTGTACAAACAGCATGTGGCCTCTAGAAGGCCGGGTAAAATTCAACAATATTGTTTTAAGCTTTGATTAAGATTGCTGGTTTTAATCAGGACTGCAGACCATGTGAGGCTGGAAAAGCCCTTACTCAAGCCTCGCTTACCAGAAAGCCAGACTTAACAGCCCAGGGCAGAAACACTCAACTGTAATATAACTTGATAAGAGCTGGCAGGTGTGTAATTCAACAAAGTATACAATTGGACATCTCAAATTTTCTGGATTAATAGAAAGGCTCTGCCTTTCTAAGGGGCAAACCTACAGATCCGAAACAACAGGATCTCTACAGCACAGGGCAACGACAGGATATGCAAGAGGGGCCCCAGTGAGAACCCATTTCAGTGATGTAGCAGAAGCCAGAGCCTCAAGCCAGACAAGTAAAGATTAATGGACTAAACGGTAAACTGTGTGACTCAACAGACCACACCACAGCTTCCACAACAAGATTCTTTTTTTATTTTGTTTGTTTGTTATTTGTTTTATTTGGTTTTTGGTTTTTCTTTTCTTTTTCTTTTCTTTTTTTTTTTTTTTTTTTTTTTTTTTTTTTTTTTTTTTTTTTTTTTTTTTTTTTTTTTTTTTTTTTTTTTTTGCTTGGTGTGGGGATTGCAAGGGCAGAGAAGGGATGTGAGGAGATGGGGAGGTAAGTGGAATCAGAATTCATGATGTTAAATCCACAAAGAATTAAAAAAAAAAAAAAAAGACAAGAGGTCAGCTGGAGCTTGGTGGCAGCCAACAGCACAAAAGAACTGTGGGACTCTGGGCGCAGTAAGAGACCCATAAAATAATAAAGACAAGTTTAACGCAATAGAAAATTGAGCCAAAATTACAGTCTGGTATTTCATATACAAAAGTCTCCAACAGCCCACGAACATTCAAAAAGAAGATCATTAATAGTCATGAAAATGCAAAAGCCACTCATGGTGAGACTACGTGACTCACTAGCCAAAAGACAGAGCTGGCAAGTGTCAGGAAGTACAAAAATCCACACAAATTATCAGACTGTCAATGGGGGTGAGTTAGCACATCCAGCTCAGAAATTATTTACTGGTGTCTACTAAACTTGAAAGCACCTAATGAATGCACTCCATGTTAAGTATGTACCAACAGAAATGTGCATACATGCACAAGGAAGTAACAATAGTTGTGGAAGCTGCATTATCCATAACAGCCCAAACTCTGAAATATCTCAAATGTTTATCATGGAATGCTAAAACATATTACAATATTTCCATGCAGTACTGAAACAAGTAAAGAGTGCAAGACCCTGAAACTATGCCCATGACCAGCACAATCCTAATGAGTAGCAAACAGGGTTGCACACAGTAAAGCATGCCCTGTATATTCCACTTAAGAGTGCATAATGGGAAGTGTTTGTTAACTTATAGCATGAAACATCCAAACAGCAGTGACCTAGAAAGGACTGAAGAGCTGGGGATGTGAAGGGACAATATGGAGCTTCCTAAGGATGCTACAAATGTGCCATGTCCAGATCTGGGTGGGTTAGCTGCAGTAATCCATTAAAACACACAATGGCACACAGACCTTTCAAGACATTCATTTTAACTTAATACAATTTTTTAAAACCTTAAAGAACAGCAACGCTTCAGAAGTCCTACCAAGTGAAAGGCTCAATTCTAGAATTTATAAAATGAACTGGATCATCATTTCCTAAGTTGAAGAGGGAGTTAAAGCCTCATTATAAATGTCTATACTCAGCTCACACTTAACTAGTGTGTCAATAAGACAACAACTTAGACGTTCTTGCTGCATTGAGTTAACTACAAAGTCAGTATGTTCAAACCAGAGAGACTTCTTTTTAAAAGAATTTCATTTATTATTACTATTACTATTATCACTGTTATTGATTGGGGGGACGTGCCCTAATGCACCTGTGCAGGTCAGAAGACAACATTCCAGAGCTGGTTCTCTCTGTCTAAGATGGTTCTGGGGATGGAACTCAAGCTTGCATGGCAAGGGTTTGTACCCACTGAGCCATCTCGCCAGTCCCAGAAATGACAGATGATTGAAGTACTTGATATTTGAAACATTTTTAATTGATACAATTCAAACAGGTGATGAAACTGATACACCTGGATTTTTCTAGGACTTCATGAGAAAATGTAAGCATGCAGATCCTGGTCACACACCCACTCCCCAGTCTTAATGGTAAGAGTCTCCTTAGTTCCACAGAAGACAAATATTAAGTCTTCGATTTCCTATGGCTCTTCCCAAAGAAATGAATAACATGGAGGAAAGGTGAGTGATATAGTAAAGTTCTCCTGTTTTTGAAATGGGCACATTTCACTAGAGCAGCCACTGAGTCATCTCTTTGAAGACAGAGGACATCCATCTCTTGACACACACAGCTCCTACATTCAGACTCCAAGATGAGCTTAACCTACCTGGAGGGAACTATAAACACAATTCACTGAAGAAATACAGTCTGGTTACACTAGGAAGCTAAATTTGAAAATAATATTCTAGGAGAAAAAATTCTATTTACTTCTCTTATCTTGGAAAAACAAAATGTGGGAAGTGAAAAAATTGTTCCTGGAGTTGACAAGTTTGTTAACACGTTAGTGAAATTTTCTTTTATTATTTTTCAAAAAAAAAGAAGAAAAGAAGTAGAAAGAAAAAAAGAAAACCAGAATAAGAGTAAAATAATTATTCGTTTTGTCTAATGTTTTGAAACTGGGTCTCGATATGTAGCCCAGGCTGAACTAGATTCAAGTATAAAGATTTGATAAAAAATAAATACATGAACAATAAAACTTGGTCACTAGGAAATTTAAAAATCTCACCATATTCAATAAATTATCATTCTGTTTCTTGTCACTATTACCAAAGACCTGAGAGAGCAGTTTAAGATAGGAGAATTTTCACACTTTCAGAAGATTCGGTAGAGCATGGAAAAGTGTGGCAGGGAACAGCTTACTTACTTCGTGACAGTCAAGAGACAGAGAGAGGAGGACACTGGAACTTGGCTGGCTCTCTCCTTTCTCCCCTTTCATTTCTGTCTGGACCCCAGCCTATTCTGTGGTATCTCCCATACTCAGGGAAGATCTCTCCCTTCAGTTAATCTTTCCTGGAGTGGCCCTCAGAAGCTCAGCAGTGTGTGTCTCAGCAATCTTCAGGAGCTTCTAAACCCAGTCACATCGTCACAGAGAGCAAGGAGGTCCCACCATGACTACAGAGTCATGAAGATAGTCACCTAACAGCAAACACTGCACTCAGCCTAATAAAAACTGTAGGAGGAACCACTGATCATAACTTTAAAATATATTTCAAATATTCATAAAAAATTCTACAATTTCAAAATTTATAAATTAATTCTACCTGTTATCTATTATAAGATTTCAAATTAAATTCATTAAATACATGAACATTCCACAATAGGTACATGAATATATGTTTTGACAAAATGACATATTGTACCCAAAAAGTTATTCTGCTCAGCGTCATTAGAGTCAGACCAGTCCGGTCACCACCCTCCTATTTATCTAGAAGTGGAACTGAACTTTGGTTCAGGTGTGGTTTTGCTTTTTGAATTTTTTTCTTTTTTTTTTTTTTTTTGAGGAGAGCAGCAGTGTCTTGCTATGCATTCATACCAATCTAGGATCTACATTATCCAAGCTGGCTTCAAACTTGGGGTTGTCTGCCTCAGCCTCCTAAGTGCTGGAATTGCAAGCATGCAGCACCACTCACTTATGTAATAAAACTTTATAAAGAAAGAGTTCTCACCACATCTTGTTTCTGGGCTTCATTAAGCTTTTCGGTCAATTCTTCCAAAGCCCTTTTTGTTTCAGCATCCGACCTAAGCAAAGAAAGTAAAAGAGTTTCCAGCTAATTAATTTTTTTAAAGGCATAGTGGTTTTTGCTGATGTTATCTTCCTCTTAGTTATAATACTATTGTCTTTATATAATTTATATCTAGATAATTTCTCAGAAAGAAATACCTTAAAAGCTAAGTTTTCTGAGCTGTGGATCTCTGAAAATGTGTTAACTCGCTCTTGACTTGGAGCTTCCCATTCTTGCCTGGGTTTTGCAGTTCTCATCTGACATTCAAGCCAGGTCCAAAGCATGGCCAAGACGTCTAAATATCTGACCTCTTTGGTACTCAGCTCTGTCCGTGATGCTCTCCGTAGTTCTTCTCTTTATATCCTCCACTACCACAGCACTTTTACATGCCAAGCACTCTTGAAACTCATGTGTCTCACACAGGCTTCTTTTTCTTTTAGCCTAAGAATTGACTACTTTGCATTTCCTCTTGACTATCTCACAGGCATATCAAACCTAACATATCCAAGAAAGCCCCTTGATTTCTACCCCTCAGCTCCCTCAACCAACCTTTCTTACATCTTAAAGGGAAATAGTTATTTACTAGTTTCTCAAGGTTTTCCATATGGTACCCAAGTTAAAGCTTACTTCTCTGTGCTTTCATAACTCAATATATTTTTGAAAAGTCAAAAAACAAAAAATTAAGCCAGATGTGATGGCGCACACCTTTAACTCCAGTACTTGGAAGGCAGAGGCAGGTGGGTCTCTGTGAGTTCAAGGCCATCCTGGTATACATAGTGAGTTCCAGGAAAGACAGAGAGAGCTACATAGTGAGACCCCATCTCAAAAAACAAAAAGGAGAGAAAATAAGTAATAAATAATTAAATGAGAATACCAACACTGCTGAATCAAATTATTTCCTATCCAGTATGTTTAGAAACATGGATATAATTAGTGGTACAGGCAGAGTATTCAATTTTACTCCTCCACAATTCAATGTCATCTCATTTCACAAATAAATAAATAAGCAAGTAAATAGGTGCATATGCACATACAAATAAAAACAAGTCTTTTTTAAAAAAAAATAAGGCCATTGGCCCCTAAGAATACCCAAGTGTGACCTACAGCCTCCATTTGTACACACACACATACATCTGCACACACAGGAACACACATGTACACATGCATAAAAACACAAAAAAATCTTAAAATACTCATATAAAAGCATTTCATTTCCTTCATCTACGTAAACATGTCAATTATTTTGTCAAGAAATTAATTTATTCTTTTGTAATTCATACCTCCCAAGAAAACCCTGTCCCTGTCTTACCGGCTTCTTCTAGAAAGCTCTCTGTTGAAATCATCACCAAGCCGGACTTGTTCACTGCTGAGGTCTCGGAGGGACTGGTGAAAAGCATGAATCTACAAAAGCAAAGCACAGTCAGTCTTGGGTTCTACTAGAGCTTCCATTAAAAAACAAATAACCAAAGTAGGAACTCCCTTCCACAGAAAGAACCAAATTCTATATGTTCATCAATAATCAATAAATATGTGTCATTAAAGACACATGTCTTTCACAAGTAACAATGGCCAGCACTCTCTCCCCAGCAGAGCAGCTTCACTCCTTGTGTGTGACCTGGAGATATCACGTATTCCAGAACTGCAAGTTCTGGAATCGATGTCAACCCTGCCACTGGAGTGCAGAACTAACCAAAAGCAAATGAACATGCTGGATTACAATAAATCTTCACCACATCAGCCCACATGGCTAGTTGGCCAACACACATGCCAAGACACTCTTGCCAACAAGTGAACATCCATGTACAAGAAAGCATGGAGCCACATTCTTCTTAATAAGAATGCTAAATTCAACCCCACAGAGCAGAACATAATATTTCATATGTTTTCTTTGAAAGGATCACACAGCAGTGCAAATGCCATCAAAACCACTGCACATCAGTCAGGCTAGATAGCAAAACATAACAATGTACATTAATATTCAATTTATGCACAGTTTACAGGCAGGCAACAAGCAATAAAACATAGCCAGGGTTTCCTTTTAAAACAAAGAAATAATGAATGTATGTCAGGATAGGGATAGAGAGATGGCTCACAGCTAAAAACTGGATGCTGCTCCATAGGACATGGGTTCTATATCAAACAACCATATAATGACTCACAACCATCTGCAATTCCAGGTCCAAGGGATCAGACATCTTCCTTTGACTTCTGTAGGTACCAAGCATACATGTGTTTCACAGACATACATGCAGACAAAACACCCACACGCATAAAACTTTTTTTTTATTGTTTTTAACATCAGGACAAGCTATATCCATTTCTTAAAGGAGCCTACTTAGTAGTGTAAAACAGTTTATGTCTTGTCCTGGGTGGTGAATACATGGCATTCAATCTATTGTGCCTTAGACATAAATATATATACTTTATATGAATATGTATCCTACAGTTTATAGTAAAATAATTTTAAGATACAGAGATTTATAGAAACAAGAAATACCCATTTCAATAAATGCTTATATAACAACTAATCAGTGCTGGCTCCCTGCTGGGAAATAAGCATATGACAACAGAATGTTGGAGAAAACCACGTAAACAAAGCACAGACTTTCACTAGGGCATTAAGAACACACACAGGTAAGAAGAGTTAAAGAGAATCTTGAGACAACAGGCTTACAGATGAAAAAGAGAATCAATCCACTGAGCTTGGCCATCAGAAGAACATGAATCCCAATCTGTAAAACAGACTGAGGACCCAGACTGCCTTTCCCACGCAGTTATCTAACCTTCAAAACCTATCAATTTATCCATTTAATAGCTTTCAAATCTACTTCCTTCCTTCCAACTCTACATATACTAATGCAAATGACCATCAATTCACACCTGAACACAACGCTACCCTAATTCATGTGTGCACACTGGCTACTTTCTACAGTTGAGACAGACTGACCATCAGCTCTTGAACATCTTTCAGCATATAGCCTGCCTTACAGTGCTAGTGCTGTCTTTGCTCTTGCCAAGCTAACTGTCCTATCTTGGATGACTCTATCCATTTCCGGATCTCCATTTGATCAGACTTTTGGTAAATCACATGTCTACTATACCACCTGCCCCATGACCAGTGTTTCTTTCCATGATAACATGCATCTTAATTCATATTACAGGTGCACTAATGTCATTGCTTGATTAATACCTAGCTACCCCATTCAGAATATAAACTCAACAAAAGGAAAGGGTTTCACTCACAACTGATTCCAAACACAAGCACTGTCCCAAAAACAGAAACTAAGTACAAAAAACGAAAAATGAATGAATAATGTTAAAACAGTCCTCTATGCTGTTCAATCGTACAGTCTGTACTAGCAAGTTATACTTAAAAATAATAGTCTCGGGGAAACTCCTACAAGGTGTTTTCTAATGCATCTGATTCTGTTTTATAGTATGCTGAAGACAGCAACAGCAGCAGATGGGTTTCCTGAAGCCACCTCTGAGCACCTCATCCTGAAACAATCACAACAAAGATGCCAAAGCAGGAAGCTGTTCCCACCCTTTCCTAATTAATTTAGCTACCGGAGACAACAAAGGAAAAATTCAGCTCTACAAAAGAAAAAAATAAACTTTAAGAAACAGAGGAAGAAAATATATTCATAGAAACTGTCATAATACTTCAAAAAATTTCTTACTTAATATTAAGTAGTGTCATCAATTATTCAACAATCAGAAAAAGATCAATAGTTGAAAAAAAATTAGTAAATCAGCCATACAAAAGGTGATACTCTTTTATGGAAATATCTCTTACATTCAAAGAGATGGAAACTTTTGCTGGACCTCACAGCTGAGTTAATAATACACCTTGAGGACACTTAAGACTTAACCTGATTAAAACAGGGTTGTTTTAATTAGGGTTTCTATTGCCATGACCAAAAGGTAGAGTTTATTTCACCTTTCGGTCCATTGTCCAAAGGGAGTCAGGCCATGACTGCAGCTGGTTCAGAGGCCATGAAGAATGCCACCCACTGGCTTGCTCCACCTACTCTCTTCTACCATCTGAGACCACCTGCCCAGGGATGGCACTGCCTACAGTGAGTGGGGCCTTCCACATCAACTGTTCATACAGACTTGCCTACAGGCCAATCTTAGGGAGGCATTTTATCAATTAGGATTTCCTCCTCCCAGACATGTTACAAAAACCAAGCAGCACACCTGCTATGTATGTATTCAGCCCATTTGTTTAGCCTGCCTTTAAGAGAACAATATAAAAATCAACCTATCTTACTTTGAATTTCTCATGTAATCTATAGTTTTCATTTGTATTCTCCCAAACCCCTGACCCAGAGAACAATGCACTGTGTGTATATATGTATGTATTCATGTATGTTAATCATTTATTGAAAACAGAAAACAGGTTGAAAGCAACCTTACACAATGAATGACCACCATAAACGTTGGTGATGACAATTTGCAGTACTGACTTCCTTGGGATCAGTTGGGGTCGACTTGAGTCAGTTACTTGATCCCTTGTAAAACTCTGTTAGAGATTTCTGTAAAGTGTCCCTCAATCCTGCACAAATTGTACTATACCATTAACTACAGAGCAAAGCCCTTTTTTAGGGACAGATAAATGCTAGGGACACATCAGTAATATGTAACAGACAGGCCAGAAATCACAAACTACAGACAGACAGAAGACACATGGAGAGAAATGGAGGATTCAAATGTGGGCTTACTTTTGGTCAAATTAACCCAAGGGAAGTGTTGGGTTTTTTTTCCTCAAAGCAACACCAACACCTTTTGGTGCCTCGAAGGCTATCTTTAATGTGTTTACCTGATGCATTTGCTCATATCCGCTCCAACCTAGCAAGCTAACCTAGCAGGGCTTTCTGAAGAATGAACCATCTGCACAGGAAATGAAAGAAAATTGATCCAGCTAAATTCAATGTTCTGGCTACTTTTATGTCAATTTGACACAACCTAGAACTATATCTGAAAGGCAGGAACATGGATTGAGAAAATCCTCCATATCAGGCTCTAAGGCATTTTCTTAATCAGTGATTGATGGGGGAGGGCCCAGCCCATTATTAGAGGTAACAAACCTGGGCTGGTGACCCATGTTCTATAAGAAAGTAAAGGCTGAGAATGCCATGAGGAATAAGGAAGTAAGCAGCACATCTCCATGTTCTGCCTCAGCTCCTGCCTCCAGGTTCCTGCCCTGTTTGAGTTCCTGTCCTGACTTCCTTCAGTGATGAACAGGGATACAAACATGTAAGTCAAATAATCCCTTTCCTTCCCAAGTTGCTTTGGTCATGGTGTTTCATCACAGCAATATTACCCCTAAGAAACTCAATTTTTAATTCTTTTTATTGTTTCAGAATTACATGCATGTATCTACTCAACTCTACTCCCAGTCCCTCAATTCCTTCCCTATGCCCCTAACACCTGTCCCTCCTGACTCGATGTGCTTTGTTTTTAACTGCACTGAGTCTACACAGTACAGTTTAGGCATGGGTGCAGGACTATCTACTGGAGCATGTGTAGCCTCTCATGGATCACATTCATGAAGAAAGCACTCACAAAGCCAGCAGCCATCAACAGCCAACAGTGGAACTGCATGAGCCTTTCTGCCTTCCTTGCTGGGACTGACTGGCTTGATCTTACGTAGCTCATTAGAATACAGTCATAACTGCTGTGAACGCCTGAGTGCAAAGGCCTTGCTGCGGCAGATGTCTACAACCTCAGGCTCTTACATCATCACTGACCAACAACTCAAAAAAAGTATCCCATGCCTGGCATGTAGCATTTCTTATTTGACATTATTGTGGAATCTGGGAGTATCACTGTCCCCATTAAAGGGTAACTCCACATGAACTCCATATGCACATATGGGGGATGAGCACATGCATATTTTTAGGAAGCTTCTCTAGTAGTTGGTTTCCATGTGGCTTTTTCAAATGTCTTCACTGTTAGTTATCCTTCCCCATACTGTCATCTACCCACCCCTTCGGACACCCTCCACATTTAAGCCTTTCTGTTTTACTATTTCCCTCTCCTGCTTCCTGCTTCACATCACCTGCATTCTATCCCCCTCTCTCACTTGAGATCCACCCACTGCCACATGGCTTCTATGGATATGCCCCAGTCTAAACACACATATCTAAAGACTCAAAACTGGCATCAATATATGACAAAGAACATACAATATTTGTCTTTGTGGGTCTGGCTTATCTTACTCAGAGTGACTATTTCAACTCCATCCATTTACCTGTGAATTTCAACTCTTTTTCTTTAGGGCTGAATACTGTTCTACTATTGCATACACCATATTTCCATATCGACTCATCTACTGATGAACATCTGGACTGTCTCAACATCCTGGGTATTGTGAATTTGTTATCATTTGTTTCACTGATCTTAGTCTCAAAGCAACTTTAACTTGCAATTCCCCTTACAGCTAAGGCTGTTGAACTTTTTAAAATATTTCTTAGCCATTTCTTTTTTTTTTTGAGAACACTCTTTTTTAAATCTTCAAAATATAATGCTCCACAACAAAATCCAAAATAGATGATACAGATTTGTATACTGAAAATAACATTCATGAATTGTAAGAAATGCTCTTCCTGGTGAGAGCAGCTGCCAAGAACAAGGCATGAAGAAGGGATCTGTGGAACTTGTCTGCGCTGGGGACTCCTCTCAATCGTAAGGAAGAAAAAAGTATTTGTGCATTGAATACAAAATATGTTTGGCTTAAAAAGAGAAAAAAAATCAGTGCAAGATTATTGATGATGAAATTCTTAGTTGAGATATGTCCATAAAATTCAAGTGTCAGTCATTTATAAACAAGCAGAACATGCAACAGATAAACTGCACAAGGTTACAAAGTACCTGGACCATGTCGTCTGTCTCCCGAACAAACCGAACACCAGTTCTAGACCTGTTTCGTTTCAGACCCTGTGGCTCATAGTCCTTCAGAGGTGAGGTAGGTGTAAAGCGAAGACTCTCTTTCCAATGCAAAGAAGAAGAAAGGGAATTAAAGTACCGCACAAGAACAATCTAAAATTTCCCTTGACAACTGCAGACCAGACATAGAGATACCCAGTCACTCTTAGCATAGATTTCCCAAGTAACATGCTGATCCATAAAGATCACAACATTGCTTTAAAGTGGATAAAATGAACAACAAACTCAGCCTGAAAACAAAACATGCCAAAAGGTCCAATTTTTAATACTGTCCAAAGAAGCAACACATTTTCTCCTACATAAAAATAGCTACTAAATCCTTAAAAGCTTTATTCCTCCCTAAAATATAACATCCCACTAATAACATCAAATCTTGCAAATGTCAAATAAATTAATCTAAAGACAAAACAGTTCATAACAATCAATAAAAAGAGACTACATAAAAACAAATAATAGTGTTCAACTTTAATCACTATTATGAGTAATAGCAGTATTCACAACTCCAGGTACCAACGTTGATCCAACTAAATCACTCGCATCACTGAGGATGTTTCTGTGTGACTTGAACATGATTCTCAGTATTACAGGGAAATACAAGTTAATTGTAGGCAAACAAAGTGGTTAATAACTTTTAACACCATCATTGGCATCTAGCTGAACACCAAGGCTAAAATTTGCCTGCTTTTAACATTTGTCACAGCATAGCTAATAATCAGAAATTATAAAGCTACTATGCCAAGAGAAGATTAGAAAGAAAACACACCAAAGTAAATTTTATTTCTGCATTTGTTTTGAAGTTTGAGCAGCAATTAAAAGCCAGGCTTTGTTGAGTAAAACTTCAAGTCTACACAGCCTGAGGAAAATAAAATTAATAAACCCAGACTTTCAAAGACCCTTTAAAAAAAAACAATATGCACTATACTGCCCAAAAAGTACATATGCTGTGTGTGCGTAGTATCTAATCTATAAGATCTATAATCTTGTGTATATGCTGTATTTCTATAGAGATTAAAGCATTCGGTATGTACTTCAGAAATATTTTTGAAATTCAAAAAGAAAAAGGCTTTTAGAACACACAAGGGGTCTACCTGCCACAGCGCCACCATCGAGATCACTTGCACTCAAGCTGGTGACAGAAACACTTCTCCCTCCTGAGTTTCTCTGTAAGCGCTGATTCCGCAGTTGACTTATTGACTGCTCCAAATCTTCCTTTAACTGAAGAAGATGCTCAAGAGTTATTCTTCTTAAGAAACCCCTAAGCATAATAGACACATCTGGAAGTGGTTTCTGAAATATCTGACTTAGCAGGAAAAAAAAATGCTATCAGAGAATTTTAAACTGAGTTATGTTAGGAAACAGAAAAACTAATAAACGTATTTGAAGAACAAATGCTAAGATCTGACTTACAATGGTACCTATCACTACCTTATCCCCTCTTCCTATTGCCAGAAAGAGACGCTCACCACACCACACACACACACACACACACACACACACACACACACACACACACACACACACACACAAGGGCTTGCAAAGTACACTGAAATGACTAACTCGCATTTGTGAAGAAAGATAACAAGGCCAGCCAACACATTTTAAGGAAAACAAAAAGCATTCTTATAAACATTCTATTAGAAACCCAGGCGTATAAGAGTGGACACAGAACAGTTATTGAAGAGACTGAGGCACCACCAAACAGCATCAGAACACAACATCCATTCACAGAAAGAGGACACATGCCAGAGAACTGTGAGAACAAATGTCAGCACATACTAAGATTTGTGATTTTAACAACCACGTGCATGCACACACACATGCACACTTAGAACAGTAAAGGAGCTATTTATAAAGAACAAAATAAGCTAAATGCTGGCAATAGTATCAAGACAAACAGTTGCAGACCTAAGAAGAAACTTCAACTAACACCCAACAAAGCAAAGAAGAAAGCTGAGGAAATCTGTCCGCCCTGATTTCTGGGACACCTCAGACATTATGCAAGCATGAATAACACATGAATCCATCTCAAATCATCTCTAGCTCTTTGAGAACAAGGTCATAACAAGACAGTTGATCGAGAAGAGACTTCCTAAGCTCTGCCAGAGTGAAAAGCTAGAGAACCCCTTATTGAGAGCACAAACAAGTATTTAATAACCTGGGGAAGTGTACAGAAGCTAGCCAGCCCAGCCACAGGGAAAGCAGAAAGATCACATATGAAGCAAACTGACTTTCATTTCAGCTCGTTACACTTGGCTAAACCTGATTGGAGCACACTCTTTGAAGCAAAGTTAGCTTCCATTTCTTCCTATTGTTTTTTGTAAAATAATCTGGCTTTTTTGTTTCATATTAAGTCATCTGTGTTTTCCCTTCAGCTGAGGCTACTTTCTTCCTGAAGCCCCGCCCCCAACACTCCGTGATAACCACATTTTTATCCATTCTTGGAGGAAACATCAGGACAGTTTCTCTTTGACGTCCATTGTTTTACTATGTGACTATGTAAACTATTTGTTTGATCCTATTTTTTAACCCATAGAGATCACAGAATGGATAACTTGGTATGTTTTATGTGCTGTGAATTCATTGTCTTACCCTATTCTCTCTTCACATCACCTCCTGTCCCTTGTCTTCTCCTTCAAAGGGGTTTGGTTTGGTTGAGACAGGGTATTCCACTGTAGCCCACACTGGCTTGAAACTCATGCTAATTTTCCTGCCTCACCCGCAGGAGTGCTGTGATTACCACCATGGGTGAGCCACCACACCTGGTATTTATTATTATTTTAATGTCATTTTTTCTTATCCTATTGATCTTCCATCATTCTCTTTTCTGTAAGGTTCGCCCTTTCATCCTTACCTTCTTCTCTTTGGATATCTTCTTTGGCCAGTCTTTAATTTCATTCTCTTTTCAACTGCCTACTGACTCCTATTTAATCCCTCCATCGAAAGCTGCTTGGCTACTTAAGTCATCTAATGTTCTACTTGTAGTTACTTGCATTTAGTTTTCAATTATGTCATATAATTTCTTGAACATATTATACTGGTTTTCATAGTTCCACTATATTGACTGTCTACATTTTCCTGTGTCTTGACAGTCACATTTCCTATTCTCTTGTGCCTGCTTATTTTTTTTATCATACAGAGACAATGAGCATGAAAATCCAAAGTAATAATTTACAGCTGTGAAGGATGCATCTTCCTTCAGAAGATCATGTGATTTTTCCTTTCAGTGGGAAGTTGGGTTAGAATAAATAGAAAGCCAAAACCCCCTCAAACAGATAGGAATTGAATTTATTCTGTCCCCATGAAGGCTAATCTGATTTCAGTTTTGATTCATCTTTTCTCCTGAATTACCCTTTGGGGTCAGAGCTGATTTTTAAAAGGCCCTTGTTACAAGGAGTGGGACCCCTTGTTTGTCCCAGCTGCCCAGCTAGCTTACACCCAAAATAACCACACAGAAACTGTATTAATTAAAACACTGCTTGGCATACACAGACAGAGATCAGAGACCACCAGATCAAACATAAACACCAAAAAAAAAATTGACCCACCATAGAATATATAAAAAAAATTGCAGAACAAGAGAAATGAAGAATCATTTCAAAATATAGAAACAATAAAAGGTACCAGAAATTAATCACCCCAGAATAGGAAAAAATTTAGAGTATGCACCTAATGTTGTTGTGGGATATTTTGATCGCAATCTGACACTCCCGAGATTTGCCAATAAAGTTAAACCTTAAATCAGGAGCCAGAGCTATTGATTAGTTGACCAGAATTGACCATAGAGAAGGCAGCAATTTGGATAGAGAAGATGGACAGGAAGGAAAGGGCAGTGACTTGAGTTTGGCACTTCCTTTTGGTTCTGGAGTGAGGAAGAGATGAGTGTCTTCCAGTGTCTCAGGCCAAAAAGCAAGGTCAACTAGTTACTACTCAAATTCTCTGAGCTAGCAGGTTTTCATCCTAGCCTTGACTCCCAAGCCTTATTGATAAATAGAACAATAGAGATTTAATTTAAACCTGCACATTGCGGTTATAGAAGAGCCAGACCACGGAACCAAAAGCACTGCCAGGCCTGAGTAGCCGGCAGTGTGCTGACTGGCGGGGTCATGGGGCTGCAGGTGATAATTTAAAAAATCAGTAGATTCATGCACACCTCTTAGCCAACAGAAGAAGATACCTTGGCGCCCAATATGGGATACCAAATGTATTAGGACCACCAGCTCTCCAACAACACATAGACTTATAATTAATTATGAAAGCTTGGCCTTAGCTTAGGCTTGTCCTACTAGCTTATAACTTAAATTAACCTTTTTCTATTAATCTACATTTTGTCACATGGCTTTTTACTTTTCTTTCATTCTGAATATCAGACTTCCTCCATGTCTGATTGGCATCTTCTCCACACGCCTAGATTCATCCCCAATTCCTCTCTTTTTCGTGGAAGTTCTGCCTATCTCTCCTGCCTAGCTATTGGCCTTTCACCTTTTTATTAAACTGAATTTTAAAGAGGTTTAGCAAATGCTTAATAATGGTGATTTTTCAAACAAGTTTAAGAAATTACAAATAAATGTTTAGAAAATGTCCAAAAACATTATGAGCACTTAAATGTTAGCATAATAAAGTATGCATGATTATGTTCAATTTTTAAATAATGAAACTTAGTCTCCAAAAAAATTTAGCAACTTGTTCAAAGTAACTGATGTAATTTCTAAGGAGGAAATAAAATCAGAATTCAATTTCAATTCTGACTTCAAAGACTACATTTCTTCCATAAGCCTCAAGAAAATTCTTTTTGCATTACTTTTTTTTCAACAGTGAGTTCAAGGACATGTGTGTTAGAGAGCCCATAGCAGGGAGATCAGAGGACAACTTTCTGGAGTTGGGTTTCTCTTCCCCATGTGGGTTCCAGGGACTGAACTCAGGCTGCCAGACTTGCATGGCAAGCACCTTTACCCTCTGAGCCACCTCACCATTCCTCTGGGGAAAAAAATATATATATAGATATAAAAAATAAAAATATATAGATATAGATATTCACATATAGTAGCTTCACAAGAAACTTGAGGATGAAATTTTCAACTAGATAATAAAACTTCAAAAATCTGAAGTATATTGTTCATATATATATATGAACTTAACAGCATGTAACTTGCGGGGACCCACAGTTGCGAGCCTGTTCCACCTTGACTGGAGGTCAGAGTTTGAGCTTATTTTGACAACAGGTGTGGCTACAAACAAGTGATTCTGACCTAGGGGGTGGTTAATTCATATTTTGGGTATAGAGGTGGATCCGCTCCACCTGGACCCAGGTCGGAAAATTCAGGTCTATTCTTTATATCATGTTAATAAAGTCTACTGCATTCCCCCTCTCCTTTTGGAGTAAAATACTTACGTAAGCGTATGAAAAATAAACAAGGTGGATTCAGTATTAACTGAATGTCCCTCACGATGCTGTTCTGTGTTTCTGTCTCTTATTTCTCTTATATCTCTATTCCTTTTGCTTAATAATTCTAATCCTCACACTCCTACCCTGGAATGTACAAATTGTGTTGAAGCTGGTCTTCAATAGTATCTAATTAAATTTCTTAATTTGATTAATTTAATTTTATTAAATTAATTTAAATTTCTAAATTTCTTAACAATAGACTACCATTACTTAAAATTATTAAAAGACTGGTTAGCTATGACCTTCAGGCATCTAATGAATTAGTGAGTATCAGCCACGGGAGTAGGGACCTTCAACTCCAGGCTAAGAGAAATGGCCAATGTCTGGCTTAAACCACCTTCTGTGGTGCCATTGGGCAATTTTGATAAGTGAAATCATTACATAAAAAGAAAAACCTAGACTTTATTTAACATTCTTGAGAATTTACATACCAGATGGTAACTTCATATTATTCCCAAAGGAAAATGTTAATCAGAGTACTTATTGGAAAAAAAATTACCTATTAGTGCAAGTTTCTGTGCTATAATTGGATCTTAAGTCTTTATCCCATCTTTATCTTAAAAATGAACATAACCCACTACTAACTACTTTAGCCTCATCAACATCAGCCCAGATTTCTACTGCAGGCAGTACTAACATTTTATGTTGGAGTCTCCTCCTTCAGGAGATTCCATCTTTACATCAGCACAAGAAACACCCTGTTGTCTCACTAACAGCAACACAGGTTCTAGAAGAAGCAAGATGAGGCTAATATGATGCACAGTTCTTGAAACATTCCAATATGAGAAGCAAAACATGTTCCAAATCTGCACATTAAATATTAAAACAAACCCTTCTCACACATTCTCTGTGACTCTTCAGGTGCCTTCATGGATTATAAGCAAAGAACTAACTAAGCCTATGGTTGGATGAAGGAATCAAAGGCAAGTTGCTACAGAGATCCATACACAGCCTTATCTGGACTACTGATGAGAGCCAAAGCATGGACTCAGCCCAGTATCTACCAACAGATAAGAAAATGTGATATATATATCAGAAATGCATATGTATAAATGCACACATATGCATGCAATGCAATATATTCTCCAGCGCAGGCAGAAAAATGAATTCATATCATTTGCAGGGAAATGGAGATCACCACAACAAGCAAACTAAGCCTGACTCAGATGAACTGAATGACATAAAATTGAAGAAAATGTATTTACGAGAAGCAGAGCAGAGGGAAGGGAAGATGAAGGCAGCGGGAGGGATGAGTGCGCCTGACACAAGGGAGCCCAACACTTTGTGAGCTGAAATAAGCAAATAAAAAGTTCGGGGGAACTGAATAAATAAAATTATGTTTAAAGATTTATTTAATTTTATTTGATGGGTATGAGTGATTTGCCTGTAGGTATACGTACCATGTTTATGCATGGTGCCCACAAAGGCCAGAAGGGGGCATTAGATCCCCTGTAACTATAGTTACAGATGGCTTATAGTTAAGCTGCCATGTGTGGGCTGAGAACTGAACTCAGGTCCTCTGTAAGCACAGCAAGTACTCTGGAACCACTGAGCTATCATTCCAGCCCCAATAAAATGTAATTTTTAAAAAAGACAGGAGCAGGGAGGATGGAGAAGCAGCTTGGCTGCTAAAGTGCTTGCCATGCAAGCATCAGAAACTGATCCAATTCCCAGCACACACATAAAAAAGCAAACTTTGATGGAAATATCATAACTGTAATTTCAACCTAGACAGATGGAAACAGGTGAATCCCTGAGACTTGCTGTCCAGTCAGCCTAGCATAATCTATGAGCTCCAGATCCCAGTGAGAGACCTTGTCTCAAAAAGATAGACAGCTCCTGAGAAATAACACTAAAGGATGTGCCCTGACCTACACACACACACACACACACACACACACACACACACACACACACACACACACACGTTCATCTTCACATATACAAAGTAACACACATCCGCACACACAACATAATAATTGGTCTTTTTTAAAAAATGGACAATTTTACCATGTACTGTGAGGATTTGAAGACAATAAACAAAAAAATGCAGGTAAATCATTCGGTGCCATAGCAACACAGCTTACAGCATCTGATCTTACAAACAGCTGTCAGAATAAGCTGCCATCAGAATCATTCATGAGAAACTCTGAGCTGCCTGTCTCCTGATAATTTCTAGGCAGTAGAAAAAAAAATGCTGCTATCCTGAGTAGTTCGAACATAGAGCAATTATCTATGCTCTATAGGGCCATCATCCACGAACATGTCAGAATGAAAAAGCCATAACAACCAATTGTCAGAACAGAACAAGAGCTTCAGGAAGCCAGAGAGGGAAAATCAGACCAGGCTAAGGAAGAGCCATGAGCAAAAGGACTCTTGCTCTCCTAGGTCATTTTTTCTAAGAGTGGCTGGAGACAGACGCCTGTTGGTTTGACTGGTCACTCCAGAGAGCTCAGCAGGGCTCAACTCTAGCTGCTACCATAGGGAAGAACCATCAGTGTGACAAAGGAGGACTGTTTTCTGGTTCTAGTGAATAATGTCCCACTTTTACACAAACAAATTAAAAAGCAAAAAATTCTATTATTAATAAAGTAATTAACCTAAAACAGTTTGTGAGCTACTATACACATGAAGTTTAAAGGTCTATACTCAACTACATCATAAATCATAAAAATCCTGTAGGTGCAAAATATCCATATTTGCTTTCTAAATGAAAGTAGAACAGACTTTTACCAGAGATGTGTTTCCTTGTGCTCAATTAGTTTCCAATCACAAACAAATAATAACAACAGTTCTGCTTCATAAGATGAAAGCCAGTCATCAATTACAGTGTGGAAATCATGTAACAATTGATACAGCACGGATATATATAAACCATTATGTATAAATGTAAATCCTTCTTGTTACAATGTGTACTGCTTCTTCCTTCAAAATGAAGAAATACATTTAACTGGGTTGCTAAAGGTGAGCAAGGGAATCCACGAGAACCTAATGGGCTAGGGCCAGAAGGGTGCATAGGCTAATTGCAATCCGATTTCCTTCACTAAGCTGACATACAATGTAAAATGTAAACATCTCTTTTACCTTACACACCTTCTCCCTCAAAAATCACAGAGAATCTAGCAAAACATTAATAAAAATATTAAATTTATTCTTAAAATTCTGAAGTGTCTTTCCTTCTTAGATGGCATCTGAACTAAACATAAACTGACGTATTCTTGAATGGCACTTTCTGAAATATCTAGGAAACCTGTAAGTATATATATTCTTTAACCCATCAATCTTACTTCCAGAATTCCTCCAGGACTACACACATACACCACACATACTCCACACTTAGAGAGAGGAGGGGGGAGAGAGAGAAACAGTCACTACTATGCTGTTTATATTAAAGAAAAACCTTGCCACATCCACACTACAGAATATTATACAGCTGTTCAAAAGGAGGTTATAGTAGTTTTATTTCTGATGCTGTAATAAAATACCCTGCCCCCACAAAAAGAAAGAAACATTTTAGGGAAGAAAGGGTTTATTTCAGCTAACAATCCATTATAAGCCATCATTGCCATTTAAAGAAACCCCAGGAGTTTAAAGCAGTCAGTCATATCACAGGCACAATCAAGCGCCGAGAGAAATAAATGGGTGTAAATTCATTTCCTTGCTTGCACTCAGCAGCTTTCCCCTCTTTTATATCGTCCAGGAACTCAAGTCCATAAACTGATGCTGCTCACAGTGACCTGGATCTTTCCACATCAATTAAGGCAATTAAGAAAATACCTGAGAGGTATTCCTACAGTCTGACCTGATCCAGTCAATCCCTCAGGTATGCCTACAGTCTGACCTGATCCAGTCAATCCCTCAGGTATGCCTACAGTGTGACCTGATCCAGTCAATCCCTCAGGTATGCCTACAGTGTGACCTGGTCCAGTCAATCCCTCAGATATGCCTACAGTCTGACCTGATCCAGTCAATCCCTCAGGTATGCCTACAGTCTGACCTGATCCAGTCAATCCCTCAGGTATGCCTACAGTCTGACCTGATCCAGTCAATCCCTCAGGTATGCCTACAGTGTGACCTGATCCAGTCAATCCCTCAGATATGCCTACAGTCTGACCTGATCCAGTCAATCCCTCAGGTATGCCTACAGTCTGACCTGATCCAGTCAATCCCTCAGGTATGCCTACAGTCTGACCTGATCCAGTCAATCCCTCAGGTATGCCTACAGTGTGACCTGATCCAGTCAATCCCTCAGATATGCCCACAGTCCGACTTGACAGAGTCAATCCCTCAGGTATGCTACAGTCCGACTTGACAGAGTCAATCCCTCAGGTATGCTACAGTCCGACCTGATCCAGTCAATCCCTCAGGTATGCTACAGTCCGACCTGATCCAGTCAATCCCTCAGGTATGCCTACAGTGTGACCTGATCTAGTCAATCCCTCAGGTATGCCTACAGTCTGACCTGATCCAGTCAATCCCTCAGGTATGCCTACAGTGTGACCTGATCCAGTCAATCCCTCAGGTATGCCTACAGTCTGACCTGATCTAGTCAATCCCTCAGGTATGCCTACAGTCTGACCTGATCCAGTCAATCCTTCAAGTATGCCTACAGTGTGACCTGATCCAGTCAATCCCTCAGGTATGCTACAGTCTGACCTGATCCAGTCAATCCCTCAGTATGCCTACAGTCTGACCTGATCCAGTCAATCCCTCAGGTATGCCTACAGTGTGACCTGATCCAGTCAATCCCTCAGGTATGCCTACAGTGTGACCTGATCCAGTCAATCCCTCAGGTATGCTATAATCTGACTTGATCCAGTCAATCCCACAGGTATGCCAACAGTCCAACCTAACAGAGTCAATCCCACATTGAGATTCTCTTCCTAGGTGACTCCATCTGTATCTAGTTGACAATTAAACCTGACCATCACGGAGGCACACCCACACAAAGCTCTGTGGATAGCAGCAGAACAAAATCTCGTGCCTATGTTGCATTGTCCCACTTCTGAAAGACGTTAGATATACGCACATAAAAGTACAAAGTATCTGGAATGACAAGAAATTATCAAAAGTGTTACCTCTAAGCAGTGGAACTTACAGAAGCTTTGAAAGTTTTACTTTATAAAATAATGAACATAGGGCTGAAGAGGTGGCTCTGTATTAAGAGCACTTGATGCTGTAACAGAGGAGCTAAGTTTGATTCCCAGCATCCACATCAGGAGGCTCATAATTGCCTGTAACTCCAGCTCCGGGAGATATGATACCCTCTTGTGGCCTTTATAGGGCATGTGGTACACATACACACATGCAGATAAAACACTCATAAACATAATTAAATCTTAAAAAATAATAATGGTAATGAACATGTGTGATTTTAAAACAACCATCCTCAAAATCCAGCCTTTTATGAGTATTTGTAGCCCAACTTTAGCTGCTCTGTTTAGTTCCTGTTCTGAGTTCTCCCTTCTATGACTAAATCTTTCAAGCTAAGTTGAACCCAAGTTGAAAATCTGAGTTCTTTTACTAAATTTAAACTGAAATCAGGAAGGCAGTTTTAAGTGTGTGCTTATTCACACCATCTTACTTATATTCCCATTCCCCGACATATGCATTCCCATAAGGTAAGTAAACAGTGCAAACAAAACACCCTCACCTGCTCAATAGCACCTGCCTGGCCAATGCTATAGTCTCGATATCGCCCAAGCATCTCATCCACTTGTCGAAGGTTCCAACTGGTGTCCTGGAGAAAAAAAAATAATCATCCCAAACAATTTTGGTATTGTCAAAGAACTGAAATCAACATTTTGTAAAAGACACTTTGTGAAAACTACATTATATGCCAAGTAACTTGGATATCAATACACTTCATACCCATCAAATCGCTACAACACTGCAACTTATTTATGTATCTGAAGCATGTAATTTACAAGTCCTTATCCAAGGTCCTCTAATAAGTTGGTAACAAAACCACAAATTGAAAAGAATCCTCTTCATAAATGTGTGCACTTTGTACTTCACATTGTTCTTAGAGCAAAGCAATCTGGAGCATCAAGAGTTAGGGGAGACAGCAGGATGGGCTACACCGTAAGAACATGGTGTAAGTATTAAGAAAATAGTATAAGAAAGGGAAGGGAGGAGAGAGAGAAGTGGGGGTAGGGAGAGAAGGGTGGAGATAGGGAGGAAGAGTTGAGAAGGAGGAAGGAAAAAGAAAAACAGCAGAAAGGAATCCTGAAGATGCAATGTGGCTCAGGTATTTTAAAAAAAGTGAGTCATTAGGTCTATTGTACTCCAGTTAATTCCTCACTACAGAACTGGATTAAGAAAGAGAAAATGTGCCCTTTAATCTCTTAAAAAACAATAAATTTATTTCTAACATAAACATAAATTTCTACCTAAATATGCTTGGTTTTACATAAGAGATTAATAGAGTAATTTCTTTTAAATATGCCTACTTGCCAATGTGTCTCTTTGGCAGGAAGGTAGAAAGATTCAGACTCTAACATCCCATTGTTACATTAGCGTAAATAAGTTCACAAAGAACAAGTATAGTTACTCTTATGCAAAATTATTATTCCTCCAACAATTACTCTCTTCCCATCAAGTGTACTGTCCCAGAGCAATTCAAAGCCAAATTTCCTGCTTTTATGGCTAAGTCAAAAGCAAGGGATAAATGGGCTGGAAATAATTCCTTCTGGGTTTGTTTCCCACACTAGCTCCCCTATGCCCTTTCTAAGCTCTTCCTACGGAAAGCATCATGCTGCTCCCACTCAGACTTCCAAACACTATCAGAAGTTACATTCAAAACCAAAACGGCATCTCTATACATATTAGTCATCCACTGATAATCTGCTTCCCCACACTGTAGTGGGCACGAGGGCACAGGAAGCTAAACATCGGTGCCACTACCTTCACTCCCGCAGTTTTTTACTTGCGAATACAATTTTATCCTAAAGCATTCTCAACAACCTATTAGACAGTTCAGGTATCATCACCATGGTAACCAGACTATTGATCCTCATCAATTTATGAGTCCTAGTTGGTAGAACTCTGCCTACGTAACTTATATATCAAAGGAATTCTGGAGCTGTAACCTAGAGTGGACCGTCTCCTGGGTGACTGAGAGAACAAGCTGAAGTCACCAGTGTCCTTAAAAGAGGAAGGGCGGCTGGCACTGTGGCTCAGTGGTAGAGCGAGCACTTGCATAGCGTGTGCAAGGCCTGGGGTTAGAACCCTAGTACACCAGAAAAACAAACAGCAAAAAAAGGAAAAGGAAGACAGAAAGGAGGACATAGCCAGCCAAATGCAACAGTTGGAAGAACCACTATGATAGCTGCCTTTGAGGAAATTCCAAGACAAAATACATGAGCAGCTACAAAGGGCAAAGGAACAGAATTTTCTTTCATCTCTCCTCAGAACTGTGAGATAATAAACTTGGTTGTTTTGAGGCATTCACCTGAAGATCATTTATTACAGTACTAAAATAAAATTATATACTGGCTGTAACTATGACACAGCTCAGACTATTTAAAAATCTATCAAATGTAACCACTGTCAAACTAACCTGTAAAGTACTGGTGATAGTGTTGACCTTTGCGGTGACATCTACTGTAGGATGACTTCCAGTTTCCCTGTGAACTGTCCTGGTTGCCCATCGACTCAATCGGTCACGATAGCGGAAGTGGTCTGAATCACTGGATGATTCGGCCATTGATGTATACAAATCCTTCAAAATAAATCCAAGTCAGTGTCAATTAAGTAATAAGCACACAAGTAAGGAACCCACTCCTGACTTTCTGGCAGTTTTAAGTATCTATTACATTAGTCGTCCAGCAAATAGACACACAAGAAAACACAAAGGGCTACTTCCCATGTAATTCTGCTTCTATAGCCTGCTCTGCTCTGAGAAAACTGCTCCCACATGGTTGCAGTGGTTATCAGCTCCAAGTACCACTTCCTAAGATTTGTGTTCTCCTGCCAGGATTAAAAGTACTTTCATATACAATGTTTCAAAACATCGTCAGCAACTCTATCCATGACAAAACGAAACAACATTCTCTGAAGATCTACAGAGCCAAGGAGGTGACAATTTTAACGTCCACCACTGACACAAGGCTGGATAGCGAGGAGCAGGGGATCCCCAGAACAAGCTAGCTAGTTAACCTAGCAAATCTGCAAGCTCAGAGTTGAAGAGATCCTACCACATAGATAAGGTAGAGAGCAATTAAAAACGGCATGGGATCAAGGGATGTCAACCTCTGCCCTCTATGTGCACAGACACACTGGTGCACACCCACCCACATGTTCACGTGCATACATGTGATACACCACATACACATGCAAAAAAACCCTTCAGTTCTTAATAGTAGTCAATACCCTTTCTAAGCTGTAAGAATTACCTCCAAACATAAATATATGACAGATGCCTTGTAAGAACTATAATAAAATTCCAGTGTGTGGCAGAATAAAAACTCTCCTACGTCCTAATTTACAATTGCAGAATTAAGCAAATGACATGATGCAGAAACAATTTTTACAATAATGCATTTATAGGAAGATAGTAGCTTTAACACCTCCACCAAAGTAGAAAGCCCACCTTCCAGAATGTACTTTCAGCCCTGGGAAATTCTCTAAACATGCTTTTCTCCCAACTTAACCTCAACTGTTTATCTGATTCATACAAAAAAATTATTTGTACAAGAAAATATCATTTCAGAAAAATTATTAATAGAAGTTAGAGAAATCAAATACATTTAGAACAAAACAGCACCGGAGAAAACTAAGTTGATCAAATACAAGAGCTTATTGAGTAGTATTCCAATAATTTCATCTTCTAGTTAATGGAGGGTTAACTCAGTCTTTAATATAAGCTGCTATAATTTTCCTAAAATCCATATAGACATTTCTTTCTGGCTTATTATGTACAGTGTGATCCAATTTCTCGTTCAGGACAGAATATTCCGGGTCTTCGGGACCTTTATCTTTATTGCAGTTTGAAATGCATAATCGTGTCTCTAGAGAAGATAAAGGACCCTTACTATGAATTTAGATTTTTTTCAAAATTAAATTACAGTCTATCTTCATCACTTCAGAGAAAGAATCCATGAAATATCCAAGTACATAATAGAAACTGAGACAGAGAGCTCCTGAACACCCTGCAAGCACATGTATCTCTCACATGCCCAGGCCCCTCGGCTTCCTCCTAGGCATAAGCACAGATGTGCCCATGACGGGCTCCCTCCCATACTAGAAAACATGACTGAGAAACTAAAACTGAAGGCACTGCTTGGCTTTGCCTTTCTCCGATCACAGCGGTTCAAGCCCCCACCTCACCCTCACCCCCCACGTAAAAAAGAAGTTCACACACAGATATTCATGATAATTCATTCTAAGTTCAAATTTGATAAGATTAATAAATTCCTGGGGCATTAGAGACATTCTGGGTGTGCCTGAGATATTATTTCCAGAAACAGTAAGATTATGAAGACTTTTGGCCTAATAATTAATGGATTAATTTCTTAATAGACTTATAATGACATTGCTGGGATGTGGTAAAGGGTAAGAGGGAAGACATAGTTGGAAAAATGGGTGAGTAGAGAATGCCTTTAAGGATGCCTGTAGTGTGGTCCCTTCCTGTATTCCCTTTCTCTGCTGCCTGCCTACCAACAAATGAAGGAGACTGTCCCCCAAAGTGTCCGCCACCATGTTCTGGACCAGCAAGCAGGGACTGACTCTGTGAAACTATCAGGGGAGAAAAAAAAAAACCTTCCTCCCTTAAGTTGCATCTGTCGGGAGAAGTAACTAATAAAAGATCTGAAATGCCTTTTGTTAGTACTCAGGCATCTGCACTGGCCTGCCCTTGGGGTCCTGACAGGATACATCTTCAGCTGCAGCCACTAAGAGCACCTCCTGTGCACATTCACTACCTTCCCTTTTAAAAGGTGGGCCTTCACTTCCACTCTCCTCTCTCTCTCTCTCTCTCTCTCTCTCTCTCTCTCTGCTTCTCTACTATCTCTCTCCCACCTCTTTTTCTCTGCTTCTCTCTTCTCTTCTGCTGCTCCTGTCTCCAGAGGCCGGTCTCCTCTCCTTCTTCCCTTTTCCATTCCCTTTCCCATAATTAAAAAAAAAAAAAAAAAAAAACCTCCACGTGAACTGGGTTGCATGGTGTCTTCCTCTCACACTGCTTTTTTAAATTACAACACCGTTGCCTTTAAAACTTTGGAATTCACATCCTCATCTATCTCTCATGAATCTCTTCAACGCCCCCTTACTCTCTTTCCAGTACTTCCCATCATTCTCTAGCAGTAAATAAAAAAAGAACATGCATTTTCCAAGAGGCAGCTGCTATCCGAGGTACTTATGTGGGTGTTTACATAGACAAGCCAATTTGATTCTCACAACTTTATAAAATGTGTACTACTGGGACTGGGGATCTAGGTTTGTAGTAGAGTCAGCACTACACAAATCAATAATAATTAATAACTAATAACAGTAATAAACAGTATTAACTACAGCTATTCCATAATTTATAGAGAATGCTGAGGTTAAGAGTTAAGGAATGAGTCCAACTCCATACAGTAGTAGGTGACAAATAGTGGGCCCAGGAATCACTAGCCTTCTCCACCTTCACGGTTCTGGTCCTTCCATTGTACACACTGGCTATGACATAGTATGAGTGAGTAATCTTAATGATCGATAAGAACTGATAAACAAAGTAGCAGAACACATGCGATGTGTGTGTGTGTCTACAGTTCCTTCAACTGCCTCTCATCACTGATCAGAATAAAAATATCAAGGAAAAGCAGAAATGTAAAATAGCAGCATAAAACCTTAAAAGACACAGGAGAAAACTAAGTGCCCCATCTACCCTACATTTCAAAGAATCCTGGAAACAAATTAAACCATTGGTCTCCAAGTAAGGGTTTTTATTCACTGTTTTTCTTGTGATTGATAAATGAGAAGAAGAATGATTACATCCGGGATTCTTTATCAGACTGTATTGTCAATTAAGATCACTGGACAAAAAGAGATGGCAGTGAGGGGGAAGCTGCTTACTAATTGCAGTGCGGTGGGAGGAGGAAGCAAAGTGACTGCCTAGGACAACTTGAGGCTTTGAAAAGTACCGATAATGTTAATCACTGTTTACAGATAACTCTCTTGGAAAGTATTACATATCAGACTCTTTAAATAAATAGAGAATTTGAACTTCAACTTGACTAAGAGTACCTGAAGCCCAAACTGTTATGGTTCTTTGTCACTATTTGGGAAAGTGGTTAAAATAGTTAGTACAGAGAACAATATAGTAAAACTGCACATACACACCCCTAGAACTAATTATCAGTAATGATAAATAACACTGTAACATGCTTGTAACTTTTAAAATAAAACATTCAGAGCATTATATTGTAAATAAAATCTCAGGACTCTCTGAACTCATCCTTGTGTGATATTTTGTGCTCTGACAAATAAAGCCTGCTTGGAGTTAGGGGGCTGAGATAGCCACTGGCTGATCGTAGAGGTGGGGGGCTGCAGACAGAGAGGAGACAGGAAGTAGTAAGGCAGAGCTGAGAGAGAATCTCAGCCCTTCTGGATGGAGGAATGGAAGAGGTAGGAAGTGACCAGAGGCTGCTCCCTGCTTCTCTGATCTTTCAGGATCTTACCCTGATATTTGACTCCCGATTTTTATTGATAAAGATTGATTAGATTAATGCTTCGCATCCTCCACTCAGTACTATTTCTGCCCCACCCCTCCAATGAGCTCATGTGGAAACCCTACACCACACACTTATACTTTCAACACTGGCAGAGGCTTCTCAAAGCCCTTTATAGAACATGCATTATGACTAATATAAGTTAACAAGTGACCAGTGGAGTATGTGAATTTAACTCTATAACAGAAAATTATAGTAGAACCAGATAAAATGAAGAGAACATTAAATTAGCTCTTACCATGACACACACAGAAGGAAAAGTCCTATTACTTACCCCAGCTAGGATTACATACTTTCAATAAGATAGAATCAGTTTTGGGCATGAGCTTCCTGGGTGCACTCAAAGCCTTCTGCTATTAATTTCAATTACTTTGAGCAATGAGAGTTGTTCAGACTCCTGCATCTGGTGGAACTCCTGCAGAGTTATCAATATTTAAGAAGGTAAGTACTGAGAAATTGCAGGGGTTTTCTAAAGCATATGAACATTTGGCAACCAACTACATAATTTGTATTACCTAGATTTTACAAATAGTGAAGTAAAAGAAGAATAGAATTATATAAATAGATTACCTTCATTGCTGGCAAAACTAGGCACTTTCTTCACTGTTACTAACAATAAAAAAGGTTAAGAATGACCCCACAGCAAACATGAGTGGAGGCCTAACTCTCAGTGCCACAACACATAAAGCAGCCGTTGTGCCAACAATACAATCACACCAAAACCACTCTCTAGGCATGGAATTGATGGGGAAGGAGGGAAACAAACAAACAAAAAAGGTTGGCCGCTGAAGTTGGCAAGAGTTATGCACATATCTCAAAAGCAAAGACAGACATGCTAACTCAGACAAAAAAAAAACCTCACAGATCCCAATTCGGACACACACACACAAAAAAAAAAAACCTACAGGCACCTAAGGAATGCTGGCTGAGACTAGGGAAAGTAGTCTTCCCCCAGGGAGGAACCCTCTAACTGGTTATCCAACACCAAGTGGATGGCACTGAAATCATGAGCATGCAAGCAGCACTAAGTGGACTCTGTAGTTGTTGGTGTGTATATGTGTCTGTGTGTCTCCGTATGTATGTCTGTGCCTGTGTGTGTGTGTGTGTGTGTGTGTGTGTGTGTGTGTGTGTGTGTGTGTGACAATAGCAAAGAGGAGGAAGCCATGCGTTTGAGAGGGAGTGAGAATGGGAAGAGCTGGAAGAAGGAGAGAAAATAGGGAACGGAAGGAAATGATTTGATTTTAATTTAATAACATGTTTTTAAAGCTGGGGAGGATATATAGAAGCCATGAAAACAGTTCTGAGCCCCAAAAAGAAAATGTAGAATACGTTCTTTATTCATCATTAACAATATATTGCTTTATACTACAGTTTAAACATAGTATTTAAGTGTGCTATACGTTAAGATCACTGGCATTAAAGAAAAGTTACTGAAAAAAACTTTCTCCCCAGTGAAACTAGATAATGCGTAAGAGTCAGAGTCATTTTATGTTGACAAATACACTAAGAATGGTCACAAAAGAAAACAAATACGCAGATCTAAGAAAAAAATTCAACAAAATAGTCTAAGAAATTGAAATAAACCAAGAGGGTGCCCTCCTGTTCTACTGTTTCCATTAAATAATAATGTCTGTGGAGAGCTGAGCTTCAGGAGAAAGCACTCCCAAACTCTCCTAGTCGGAATGTGCAAATTAAAACAACCTGTGTGGCTGTTAACAAGGAACTATCTGCCAAGAATTGTTTGTACCACTGACCTAATAATTATACAACCAAAAATGACCCCTAAACAAAACTCAACTGCATATAAAGGTATTTACTGTGAAGTTGTGCTAAAGAGAACATGAAAACGATGTGAATTTCTAACTAAAAGAGAAAGGTTAAAACACAGAGCATCCAGCGGGATGGCCATTACTGTACAATGGTGCTCTGCAATGGGACGACAAATAGACATTAAAAATCCTGGTTCCCAACTAACTTGGGCTCATAGAGACTGAACAGGGACTGGGATTTCATGGGACTGACCTATGAAGTCTGCATATATGTTACATCTGTGTAACTTGGTTTTCATGTTGAGACTCCTAACAGTGAGAACAGGGGCTGTCTCTGACTTTGGGACCTATTCTTACCGGCTTGCCTCGTCCAGCCCTAACAGAAGAGGAAGTACTAGTCTCATTGCAACTTGACACACCATGGGTAGCTGATATCCATGGGAGGCCTGCCCTTTTCTGAAGAGAAACAGTGGAGAAGGCATGGATGGGATGCGCGGGGGGGGGGGGGAGGCAGAGGATTGGAAAGAAGGTGGAAAGAAGGGAAAAACTTTGTTTGGGATGTAAAAACAAAAAAGAAGAAGAAGAAAGAAAAAAGAAAACTTCTGGTTCCAAAGAACAATTAATGCAAAGCAGGATAAAGCGTGAGTTTCAGTTTTGCAATAAATGTTATATATTTTCTAGGTATGTCCACCAAATTATCAGAATGTAAATTTAGAGGCACAGGAATGAGAGGGATAATAAGGGAATAAATATATCAAAGTATATTTACTCTCCAAAGTTTACTGCCAATTTGTATTCTTCTAAACTTTTATCCTCCTATCTTTTATGAATTCTCAATAATGAATTTACATTAATAAATAATCAGAAAGAAATATAAATTTATACTTAATAAAGAAACATAAAGATCACCTTCAAAGACAGCAGACTAACAAACTTACAACATGGAATTTAACATCCTACATCCTCAGAACTCTCTTTCCCTGGGTATCTGCTTCCTTTTCCTGCTTGACAACTTCCTAACCTCATCCCTAGTTCCTAGAACCTTCCCAGGTCAGACCATTTCATTAGTTTCCACCGAGTGATAAGCCTAAGGACCACGGGGCTGTCTACATTCCACTTCAGCCTCAGAACCACTCACCCTGAGCTGTGAGCTAAAAGAAACTTCTTCATGCTGCATATTCTCTTTGTAGTTTTGCTGAAGGACAGTTATTTTAAAAACTGGCTTACAACCCAAATGCCAGAATGAACATGTATATCAATGTGCTGTGTGAAAACATGTACAGACATGGCTTCTTGCAATCAAATGCTGCTCTGGAAAACAAACTGAGAGCGGTTCATGAGTGGCAGGTGCATGGTCAGCACTGCAGTTTAATTCTCAGTCTTTGAGATAGGGTAGACAAACATCTGTGGGCCAGGGAAAGTTTCCATCATTGTTTTAAAAAGGCAAAGGAAGAAAAATTAAGTTAAATGAGAAATCCATTTTCATCCTTATAAGAAATTTCATCATAACACACGATGGCAGCAAGAAGGAACTGTCAAATGTGAAGAACAGCTTAAGGAAACTGAGTCACCAAAATTCTGGCTGAGGGTGAGAAAAGCACTTCCTTCTGCTGGAGGAAAAACAGAACTACCTGTCTGCACCACACCACCACCTCCCTGTGCAATGAAACTTCTCTCCAACAAGAAAATAATATTTGCTTTTCAGACCTGAGTGTGTCCAAGGCTCAAGAGGGGACAGAGATGAGTGACCTTGGGTAAAAGTCTATAAAATTGTAGAGAAAGCTGTGTTTGAATAGCAGCTGGCACAGTTCTTAAAATAGTTTATTTAGCTGCTCCCAACACAACAATACTTAAAGATATAAATATTATTGTTTCTGCCTTAATGAACCTTATAAAGAAGACATACAACCACTAGAGCAAGCAATGAACCCTCATCAATTCATGCCATCTAAACAAATGTCCACATGCAGCCCTGGACACTGGGACCAGAGAGAGAAGACTGCATTCAAGCCTTGTAAAAAGAGGACTGAAGTGAACCTTTATGAACTCAAGTCTACCCCTTTTGTTATTTGACCTAAAGAGCCATCAGATGGTCTTCATTGTAATGAGGCACATTTGTATGTATGAGAGCTGTGATTTATTGATTCTCAAATCTCTTTTCCTCAGAGTCAGTTTAAAACAATTAGGATTTGCAAGCTGTTCCATAAAAGATAAGCAGCCAGCATCAGGGGTGATATTTCACAAAGCCTGACTAGTGCATGTTAAGTGGGTGATTGGCTCTATAGCTCCATGTGCCTCCGCTGTTCCTATCCAGGGCAACTGACCTCAAAGAAGATGTTCAAGGTAATGACATTGATATTGAGAAGGGAAATGTGTTTTAAACTTAATCATCAACCAAATTCAATTTTCATAATGTATTTCTCCCTGTTTCAACAGCCGTACAACTTGGGGGTGCAGCTTACCCTGCAGGTGAATGTCACCAAGTCAGCAAAGGTGGCCATGTACAAACAACTGTCAGTTGTTCCTTTTCTCTCTACATCAGTGCTTTTCTGTAAATTTCACTCAAACCCTTCCAGTAAATTTACCCAAGATTAAAATCAACAGTCAGTCCACCTGCCAGTTCCTGCATGTGCAGGAGACAAGGTACTCCATAAGCCTCCGAACCAGAGGACTCAAAACAGGCTCGCTCATTCATCCTTGACTGAATTGCCTACATTACAAATGAAAGGTAACCCAAGGATGACCATCTACACTTTTCCTCACAGCATCAGGAGACAAAGACAGGAGGGTCCAAAGCTCAAGGCCAGTCTGACCAACTCAGCAAGACTCTGTCTCAAAACAATAAAGTCTGGGGCTGTGGCTCAGTGGTAGAGCAATTGCCTAACATGTACAAAGTCCTAGGTTCAAACCCCAGCACTGCTAGAAAGAGAGAGAGAGAGATCAAAAATGAAAGTAAGTAGGGCACAGTTCTTGGTGAGAAAGACTGGCAAGAATATTCCGTAAGAGAGGTAAGCAGCAAGACAACAATCAAGGAGTCAGATCAGAATCCTTTACTCAGCATGGAAGATGAGAAGTCTGACACACAGCTAATGTAAGATGTCTCAGAGAAACTAACAAGGGTCCACACCCACAGAGCTCTCAGCCTTGTACCAGGGCAGCTCTGCTGTCACCTAATCTGCATGCTGTGGCTTCACAGCCTATGGATGGATTTTTTTTTTTTAAGAATTCTAACATGGAGGCTGGAGAAATGGCTCAAAAGCTAAGAGTACTTACTGCTCTTGCAGAAGACCTGAGTTTGGTTCCCATAAACTACATCAAGTAGCTCACAAGCCCAAATCTGTGAAACTGGATGCCACTGGCCTCCACAGGTATCTGCATTCATGTGCACATACCCAGACACTGACACACATACATACACATAACTAGATAATTTTTTAAATTGTTTTTTAAAAGAATTCTAATACTGTTAAAGTTAAAAGCAAGTATTTGAATGCCAATACTGGAAGGGGGTTAAAAAGAATCTTGAGGAATAACATGATAACAAGCATATCCACAGAGAAATTTCCAGAGAGGCTACCACAAACTCTAAAGTAAGCCCCTACCACAATGGCAGAGGAGATAAACTAAATGAGCCACCAGCTAAACATAGTCAAAGCTGAGTTCTGCGTTCTGTTGGTTGACTGGATAATGGATGATACAGACAGCAAAAAACTTACTCAAGAGAAAGAAACTATGAGAATATGCTGCAAGTTCTTCAGGAGGAGAATCATTGTGTATAGGGGAAAGAAGCAACAGAGTGAAGACACCTAACGGGCCCCTGGGAGCGTGCTGTGCGGAAAACTTTGAGAGTGGTCAGTATGGAAAAATTTGAGATGACTAAACAAAAAATACAGTAAGGAAAGAAAGAGAACAGAAGGGAATCCTGGAAGGACTTCAACATACAAAAGGGAGAGAGAAGGAACTAGTGAATGACACAGAAGAAAGGAGAGCTAAGGAGAAAACTCAGAGATGTGATAAACCAATTATAAAAAGCAAACTTTAAAAGAAGTGAGAAAAAGAATTTTCATAAATTTTGCAATTACTTTATGTCTCAGCTCAAATAAACCCTCCACTGCCTACTCCTTGAAAAACAAACTTTAAATATTTCCATTGTAGCTGGCATAATGAAAACAGCATCACAGACTGGGCAGTGGGCACCAGTGTTTACATGTACTGAGTCTCCATTCCATAATCTTGCGGAAGGGATGCTCAGTGACATCCGCTCCCGTTGTGTTTAGTAGCACTCCCCCCTGCTCAGCTTCCATGTGTCTCATGGGTTTACTGCATCTGTAGTCAGTGCCCCACTTTAACCCACAGCACACCTGGTGTGGGACAATGGTCTGTATCCTGTCAATTATATTTTAAATAAATGCTGATTGGCCAGTAGCCAGGCAGGAAGTATAGGCAGGACAACCAGGCAGGAAGTAGAGGGAGGGCAATGAGAACAGGAGAATTCTAAGAGGAAAGCTCTCTCTGCAGTCCTGACCCAGCCACAGAAGAAGCAAGATGTGACTGTCTCGCTGAAAAAGGTACCGAGCCACATGGCTAACATAGACAAGAATAATGGGTTAATATAAATTATAAGAATTAATAAGAGGGCTGGAGAGATGGCTCAACGGTTAAGAGCACTGACTGCTCTTCCAGAGGTCCTGAGTTCAATTCCCAGCAACCACATGGTGCTCACAACCACCTATAATGAGATCTGGTGCCCTCTTCTGGCCTACAGGCAGGATACTGTATAAATAAATAAATAAATAGATAGGTAGGTAGATAGATAGATAGATAGATAGATAGATAGATAGATAGATAGATAGATAGATAGATAGATAAATAAATCTTAAAAAAAAAGAATTAATAAGAAGCCTGAACTAATGGGTCAATCAGTTTATAGTTAATGTAGACCTCTGTGTGATCTCTTTGGGACTTAACGATTGCAGGAACTGGGCAGGAAAGAAAAACCTCAGTCAACACACACCAGAAAGAGTTTCCTGCCACTGAAACAGGTGTCAGCTCCCCACCTCCAGACTCATCCCACCCCATCCAAGAGCGGTGCTCCTTTATGTGAAACGAAACAGGAGTCACACTGTTGTTAAGAAGCCACCCTGTTATACATTACTAATAAGTCTCCATACCTTAAACCATGCTTCACAACCTGCGCTGAACTTGTGACCCCATGATGTATTCCCAACCTTTTCTGCCTTGCTAGACTCCTAAACCTGTAATATATGATTGCCTTTCTGCCTTATGAAAATGTGTCTCCCCGGACACCTTGGTGACTGCCCTTCTACATGATGCAGTCTTCAACTCATCTAACCCACAGGCAGCCTTGAGCCCTGAGTCCCACTCTCTGGCCAGGTGCTGACAGTCAGTTATCTCAATGGATGTTTTCTAGCAACCTTAACCCTCCAAAGCCAGTGAGGGGCTGCTGTCTGAAACCCCAACTTAGGGGGAAGCAGTCATCTGGCCAGTCTCTGTGCACTTTAGTCAGACAGGAGTGGAAACATTTTCCCCCTCAGGTCCTAACACTTACTGTTCAGTGACTATGGATCAACTGTAGCCTAGGATACCCACAGTCTCTCTACCATCCAATGATGCATCTACATCTTCCCCCAAGTTCTGGATCTCAATCCTACAGAGGAGCACCCTTCAAGTTTATGCCTTCCATGGCTATTTCCCCTCAGGCATGAGAATTCCAGGTTTTCTCCATTCCTTTATGGATAACCCTATGATAGCTCACAGCATCAGAGTGAGAAACTTTTCCTGTGAATAGCCATGTCTCAACTAGGGTCTCTACTATGGTGCTGAAACACCAGGACCAAAAGCAACTTGGAGAGGAAAGGATTTATTTGGCTTACATATCCAGAATCACAGTCCATTGAAGGAAGGCAAGGCAGGAACTCAAACCAGGCAAGAACCTGGAGGCAGGAGCTGATGTAGAGGCCATGGAGAGTTGCTGCTTACTGGCTTGGTCCTCACAACTTGTTCAGGCTGCTTTCTTATAGAACCCAAGACCACCAGCCCAAGGACCTACAATGGACTAGGCCCTCCACTATCAATCACTAATTAAGAAAATACCCTACAGGCTTGCCTATAGCCTGATCTTGTGGAGGTATTTTCTCAATTGAGTTGCTCCTAAAGCCACCTCCAGTGACTCTACCTTGTGTCAAGTTGACATAAAACTAGCCAGCATCAACTATAAAGTATTTTCAATCTTGTGAACCCTACAGTCTCTGGCCCACTTATTATACCCTGCAACTGTAGCATAAGAACCTGACAATGTAAGAGAATGGGCCAATATGATGTGGCCTGTGGCTGGGTGGAATTTGGCCTGTGGAACACAGCTCGCCAGCCCTCAGTGCTAAACTGTCCTTATTGAACTTACTGTGGGGTAGCTACTGCCCTGGTTTAGTGGGAAAACTGAACTGTGATGCACCAATGCAACAGAGAGCCAAGTAGGAAAAGGACTGGAAAGCACCCTTGGGATTGCCAGTGGGCATATTAAAAACAGTCTCAGCAAAGCAATGAAAGAGAAGCCACCAGGTCCTGCAATGAAGGAGAGGCAAAGGATAGAGGCAGTTAGATGTGAGCTTTTTTCTTCTTCTTTAGATACTACCTGGAAAGGATGTTTTCTCAAGGGATAAAGAAGCCTCAGTTTGAAACATATTTGGTATACAAATACAAGGCAGGCCCAAGACAGAAGAAATAAAACTGAGTGTGGTGACCCATGACTATAATCCCAGCACTGCAAGTTCAAGACCAGCCTGGGCTACATAGTAAAACCCTGTCCCAATCAAAACTAAGAAAAAGGAGGGGGAGGGGGGAAAAGAACCCACCTACTGGTTAGTCACACAAGCAAGCCACTCACTGTTTAGAGCAATGCCATCTAAGGACTTACAGTGGCATATTGGCCACCCCCTCTGAAGTTAGTTTCCAGCCTTGAAGAATGGTCTTAATTCTACAGTTACTTAAATTACAGCCCCAGATGACCCAGTAAACTGACATAGCCATGTTTAAGGGTAAGGAAGAAACAATTATGTTCTTGCCTAAGAACTCAAAGATAAAAATGTGTTGAGTAGGTTTTAAAATTAAAGGTCAACATGAAATAGCCTTTAAAATGGATTCCAAACAGAGAAAGACTGGATTTAATAATTAGAATGCATGACTACAAACAAGAGTGCCAGAGGTGCAGTAAGAATCGCCATTCGCCGAGCAGGTGCCTGTACCCCAACAGTGCAAGGCAAAATTTGTAACCAGAGAGCAGAGAGCAATCTTGTTGACCCCCTTATTCCCTGCTCCAGGTCAGCATCTGCCATACTCATTATTTCTATCTTAAGGAATCCATTCCCTTTTTTCTGGTTTTTCATGTGTGTTTTTTGTGTATTGATGTTTTGCAGGCATTTGGGTATCATGTGTGCAGTGCTCATGGAGGCCAGAAGAGGGCATAGGACCTACTGGAACTGGAGTTTCAGTCAACTGTGAGCCACCAGGTGGGTACTGGGAAATGAACCTGAGTCCTCTGGAAGAGCAGTCAGTGCTGCTAACCCCTGAGCCATCTCTCCAGGCCCCAAGAATACCCTAACTATCACTTTCCAAAGCAAATACCGCAGCGACCCAGCTGTGGTTTAGATATAAAGTGTGCTTGTCTCTAAAAAAATCATACATTGAGGGCTGGTCCCAGT
Organism: Ondatra zibethicus; assembly: GCA_004026605.1. Classification (NCBI taxonomy): domain Eukaryota; kingdom Metazoa; phylum Chordata; class Mammalia; order Rodentia; family Cricetidae; genus Ondatra; species Ondatra zibethicus. The sequence goes on along the minus strand of PVIU01001944.1, from coordinate 62,720 downwards.
TGGCAGTGCTTTTGGGGTGGTTCTGGACACTGCATGACGTACAGCCTACCTAGAGGAAACAGGTCACTAACTGAATGGCCTTGAGGGCTATGTCTGTCCCAGCTCCATCCCTGCTTCCTGACATCAATGAGGTGAACACCTCTGTTCACCAAACCCTGCCTCCATGGTGTCCTGAAGCCATCAGCCAAAAGGCAGAAAAGTTCCAGAGAAATGGCAATGGCTACTACACCTGAGATGAATGTGGCTATTACTTGTGTCGAGCCCAAAATCATATTTTTTTTAATGTGCATTGGTGTTTTGACAAGGGGGTTAGGTCCCCTGGAACTGAAATTACAGACAGCTCTGAGCTGCCATGTGGGTGCTGGGAACTGAACCCAGGTCCTCTGAAAGAGCAGTCAGTGCTCTTAACCACTGAGCCATCTCTCCAGTCACTGCCAAAATCGCATTTACTACCTGATAAAACAGGTAAGTAGACAATCATTCCCAAACTAACAGACCAGAATTAAACCCTCTGAGAGCACAGGCAACAACTATTATGTGTCCACAGTGGCCCAGTTGGTTGAAGAAAAGATTGGCACAGACAGCAACTGGACCCCTGAGTTTCTGGCATCATTTTGTTTAATTCAGACAATGGGATTTGGAAGACTGAGGAACAAACCCAGATGACAAAGGTCTATCTGGAATAACTGTTAGTTTAAAATGTGGATTTGAAAATAAGAGACTTTGAAAATTCCAATTTCCAGTTTTCTGGAAAAAAAAAAATCAAAAGCTCCGCCAATGGTGAGGACTGATTTTCCACAGGAGCATGGATGCTCACAGCAGGCCCCAGGCAGACCTGCACCTTCCTGTCTGCCCCAATCTCTACCACAGCGGCCGCACAGTGAGTCACTTCACGGGCTCCACTTAACTGAATCTGCACTCCTACTAAGAATTCAGTTCTTTTTAAAAAGGACAAAGCTTCAGAGCCCAACTGGCCAGGTGAAAATGAGCAGCCCAGCTGTGAAGAACGGATCAGTAGAGACACCTGGAGCTAGTTTTCACACGGACCAGAAGGAAGGCATGGTAGTGCTGGTCTCCATGGTGGGCAGAACAGTAAGACCGACACTCTGGCAAACATTCAAATCATCCACGCCTGCAGACTTGAACCCTGGAATGAAAATATGCTTACTTGACTTTAAGCAAGCTACAAAGAAAGGCTTTGCACTAACGTGAAGAAACTAAATGGGGAAGGGGGCTAATTCATTGATTTCACCCAAAATCTTCACTTCTATATATTCTTTCCCTCCTACCTTAAGTGGTTAACTGCTGACTGTGGGTGCCTCCCTTGCCATCAGCAGGATTTTAACAGTAGTGGCCTAAATAAAAATGGAATTATTCCTTGGACCTCACTCTCCCACAACTCCCCTATCTTTTCCCCTTACTTCCTGAAACTCTTCTCAAGCTAGAAAGAGGAGGATATTGGACACATAAATGTCCCGGGTCTTCCAGCCTAGAGCAACAAACCAGCCAGCTGCTCCTGGACAAATGAACAAGTCTAGCCATGCTAAGCAGACAGCTTAGGTAACCGCTTTGGAGGACTGAACATTTACTGTTGTACGTCTCCAAGGTTCTGTTGGTTATACAGCTAAGGATAGCTGTTGTACAACAGTTGACTTGATTTGGTTCTGAAAGAGTTATTTGCTGAACTTGCCTCTCAACCCAACTTTCCTTGAGAAAACAGAATGGCTTCAGACTGCAGATATATATATGATCCTTCCAAAGACAGAAGGAAAAAGGGTGCTCTCATGTAAAAATACACACACACACACTTAAGCAGGTAGTGAAGCACTTGACAGCCTATTAAATTTTAAAAGGGGAAAGCAATTATAAAAGTATAATAATTTCATGGTTTTGTAAGAAAATAAAAACAAAAAATGCTATTTCTCCATATCACAAAGCATACTTCACTTCTTCTGAATTTTAAAAGGAAACAGAAACTACTTGATTTCCAAATGAAGAAAAACTGTGAGAAAGGAAATCATCTCCTAGTGCCACTGAGCACACCTGCTCTAAAGCCTAGAGAGGAAATCATCTCCTAGTGCCACTGTGCACACCTACTCTAGAGCCTAGAGAGGAAATCATCTCCTAGTGCCACTGTGCATACCTGCTCTAGAGCCTAGAGAGGAAATCATCTCCTAGTGCCACTGTGCACACCTGCTCTAGAGCCTAGAGAGGAAATCATCTCCTAGTGCCACTGTGCACACCTGCTCTAGAGCCTAGAAAGCATTCTCCTTAGCATTTTCTCATGATTTCTATTGCAATCCTGTAAAGACAATATAATTACAACCATACTTATGCTGTAAAGGGAGATGGCAGTTTGAGTAATGTTCTAACCCACAATTACTTTGTTTTAAAAAATTACAATAACAAAATTGGAGTACTTGTACTTCTCTAAGCCGTTAAAACAGCTTGCTTCTTCCCTGCCTCCATGACTTAGTCACATGAACCAGGAACTTAAGATCCCAGCTGGCCGCCCTTCTCACAGTCCTCACGCATGCCATGAAGCAGCCTCTTGTCCACTGTCCCCATTTATTTCAATCTACTCATCGCTTCCGGAACAATGAAATACAATCTCACAAACTCCTCTGTCTCCAGACGGAGGTAATCTTTCCTCTCACAGCTCTGAAATCATAGGGCTGCATCCCTGAAGTAAGACACTTCCCCACGGAGTCTGACTATTTGCACCATGGAACTCCTTTGCAGTTACTCCAACATGTGCACTCATCTCACCAACATGCCTAAGCCTGTGCCAGTCTAGAACATTCTCTTCCTCCTCTGACCTTTCCAAAAGGTCCGTGTTCCTGACCATCCATCCTTGACTCCTATTTCATGGTCAGTTCAGAAGAAGCCCCCTTTAGTAGCCTCCCTTCTCTGCCCCACCCCAACTCTGGGCCCCGTGCTCTCTGCCACACTCCTTTGACAGATACTACCTCAACCTAGCCTAGATAGCTCTCACTGGCTATTTACTGTCTATCTACAAAGGCTCTAATCTCCACAAAGACTGTTTCACTCATGGTTTGCTATGCTTCATGTATGTTTTTGTCCCCACAAAAGTTTATTTGCAGGAAGTTTGAACTCTAAGATTGGCAATCTCGAGGCAGCGGAATCCTTACGTCAGTGGTTCTCAACCTTCCTAAGGCTGCATTCCCTAAATATGATTCTTCAGGTTGTGGTGACCCCAGCCGTAAAATTACTTCATTGCTACTTCATAGTTGTTGTAATTTTGCTACTGTTATGAATGGTAATGTAAATACCTGACATGGAAGATATCTGATATGTGACGCCCACAGGGACTATGACACACAGGTTCAGAAACAATGCTACATGATGTGAACTAGGGGGTAGACACTGAAGGGCACCCTTAAAGGTGGGGACGATTAATCTCCAACTCCCATGAAGTTAGATGTTGTGCAACTGGACTTCACATCTGAAAAGTAGATTCTTTACCAGCTGGCTCTCCTGTTCCCTCTCTCATGGCAAAACCTTCCCTGACCCACTCACGCATATTTGCCCACCATGATATCCTGAGACATTAGTGCTTCTGGGACTTGGAACAGACCACAGGACTATGCTGTTAGGACCATGTGACAACTGGAATTATGAACCATATAAACCTATTTCTTTTATAAATCATTCAGCTCAAATATTCTCTTTGAAAACTACAGAATGGACTCAGATATGTTTGGAGCCCAGCACTCAGCACAGTATCTGGCATGTACTGGACCAGTACCAAATTAATTTGCAACTAGACTTTTCTTAATTATCCTGTCTTATTCATACAGAAACAAAGTTCAAAGTACAAAGCTTTACAAATAGCAAGTACTACTTAGGCAATTATTAAATGAAGAACTTTCATTAACAGCGGGTCAAATTATTTGAAGTCTTAAAACAATATTGACTGAGCTACATATTATTAATATGAATACTATTAATACTATATGGTAAGCAATGCAACACTTCAAATCAATGTACCATATACTAAAACTTACTAGCGACTGGATCAAACTTAAGTCTACTCAGTTATTTGTGAAATCATTTGAATTTTATAATGGTCATTTACAGCTACTTACAGTCTTCAATTCCCTGTACTATCAAGCTCTACACTCCAAATTCCATGGTCTCTTCATCAGCTGAGTTCATCATCCAGAAAGTTTCAACACACCAATAGCTGCTCATGAACAAACCTGTTTTGAGCATTTGAAAGCCTTCATCTGCCAACCATCAAGTTTTTCTTTTTCTCCTCAATCTATAGAATTGACTACCCATCCTTTAAAATAACAATCAGAGTCCACTTCTTCCACAATGTTGCTCTTCATTCTAAAGAGCCTAGCTCCAGCTCAGCTTTAATTCACACGCCCATTCATGCGTGAGCTTGCTCATTCACAAGCACTCATTCATTCACTTAGGAGCACCTGTCTCATGGCAAACCCTGTGCACACAGCATTCTAAACACTTATCAGCCAAATGGATTCATGTAACTACAAATGCTGCCTTCTCCAAAATCCTCCAGTCATTTAGCAGTATACAGATTTATAAGGGTTATATTAATTATAGAAAGATGAATATGAATAAAGGCTTACTAAGTCTCTTAAAGTTATTCCTAAATACCATAACAAGACACCAGAAGCAAAGGAAAAACTCAGAATATTTGCATTCTATGGGAACTGAAGGATTAATTAGATCTTTAAAAAGCACACAAAAGTAATAACACTCCAGTAGTAAATGTCACAAAGGATACATAAACAGGCAATCCACAGAATACAAATGCCCCTAACAAATACATAAATATACTTCATCTCACTGGAGAATTGCAAATTGAAGCAATAAAATGGTATCCTTGTTTATCTGTTTTAGACAGATGAGCAAAGCTCTCACCCTCAAGGCTGACAAGGGCATTCGGTGTACAAGTATTAGTTATTAAGCCTGAAAGGATGGCTCAGCAGATAAAAACACTCGTCTAAGCAAGTCTGACCTACTGAGTTCAATCTTGAGAGTTCACAGTGGAAGAAGAGAATCAACTCCAAAAGTTCTCTTCTGATTCCTACGCACATATAACATGTCCCAACACTTGCACATATAACATGTCCCAACACTTGCACACAACAGCAAATAAATAGAAATTTATTATCTATAAAATGAAGAGCAGCTTTTCTAGATAATAACTTGGCAAATGAAGTAAAAATACACGCTTTGACTCAGAAATTCTGCTTCTATGATTACTGTCTCAAGGAAACAAAGGGTGTGTGTATGTGTGTGTGTGTGTGTGTGTGCACATGTGTGTACACAACCTATGTGTAGGATATATGTATGAGAATCTCATTTAAGAATTATAAGAAACCCCCTGATAAGGAATACATTAAAAGCATCTAATCAGTAGGCCACAAAGGTAGCAGTTAAAGAGGTAAGACCCAAGATAGCAGAACACACCTAAAACCGAGCACTCAGAAGGCTGAGACAGGGATCCTCAGTTCCAGGCAAGACTAAGCTGTACTCCAAACCTTGTCTCAAAAGGAGAATGAGACAATAGACACTATTTGTGTGACCATTTAACAATACATTGTTACACAGGCAAACAGACAATAAAGAGTATGACTATATTCAAACCTGCCTAAGGAGCCCCCTAACATATTAAAGGCACAATAGTGAATGCACTCTAAGATATCTTTAGAGCAATTTCAGCTGTGCCAATTTGTGCTGGTGAGAATTTCCGGAACACAATAACCTACTAGGCTCATGTCTTTCTAACTCTAAAATCTTTAATTCTAAGAATTTTATATATCAGAAGTCTTGAGTGGAAATTTATCACAAGGCCTTAAAATGCCTCTGTGTGTCTGCGCCTTTTCACTATCAAAATACAACGAAAGGCATTTTTTCCAAAGTCCAGAATTTTGAATTTATTACAAAAATTCAGCTTTAACACTAAATCTTTGATAACCAATGACAATTTGTGTTGAACATACTCAATTTATGGAAATCACAAATTACAACTATTTACTTCAATAGACTATTTATTGTGGTTTTTTTAAAAAAAAAAAAGTAGGATCCTTTAAACATTTAAAGAGATCAATCCTAAACTGTTGAGTGCAGTCAAGTCCACTAGCGAACAATTACAAACAGCCATGAGGCCTGGACAGGAATCTGGAGTCAGAAGATCTGAAAATGAAGATCACTCTTTTGGCTCAAAAATTTCCAAGCAAATAACCCATCGATGCCTCTAACATGGATCTAATAAACACAGATAAGCATGAAAAAGAACTGAATGTAAAGCCTGGGAAAGGGACCTCAAGCAGTATCTGGACTAGAATGGGTTCCCAAACATCTGTCTAGGAGACACAGCCACTTATCTGTTCATCTGAATGTCTCTAATGTGTCATGAACAGCTATCCTGTTTCAACTTTATATGAATAGTAAAAAGGAGCATCTTGCCCCCCCCATTCCTCCTGTTAGCACACCCTTTTCCACTGTGAATATACAACGATGTAAAAGATGTCCTCAGATGCTAACCTCACAGAGAAAGCTTACTTACACAGTACACTCCCAGAACTCTGGGCTGCTGTCCTTTGAGCTCAGTGCTCGTCGTAGGCACAGATGCCTGCCTCCTATCATTTCTTCATGAGATTCCGGGCAAAAGGTCCTGTCCAGTAGATGATCTTTTGGGTTGCCTCTACACTTCCCCCAAAACACCTACAAACCAATGAAACAGGTAGTAAACAGAACTATAACTTGAAACTATTCTAGTGAAAATTATTTTATCCTTCCTATGCACAGATTAGAGAATCCCATGGAACAGTGAAAATAGGCTCCTATGGTCGCCCAAAAGCCCAAATGATATCCAAATGCCCAGCCTGCAAATTCCTTATAAATGGCATTTTCTGCCCAAGCCTAGTCATCATTGAACTTGCTAGATCACGCTAGGGGGATGAATTGTACGCCAAATCTAGACAAAAGTACAAACTAAGTATATCAATGGGGAGACTAAACTGAGCAATAAAATTAACATATTTTTTCTGAATTTGCTGGCTCATTTGTAAGTGTAGGCCACCCTCCACCTCTTTAAAGACATATTATATATGGCTGATCAGTCCTCACAATGGCAAAACAAACAAACCAAAGTATTATATATTTGGTTGAAGAGAAGTGCAGTGGGCAGAAGTGCTTTCAACACTTTATAACGCCTCCTAAAACTGTACGAATCCACTGAAAGATCATCTAAGAAAGCCGTTGTCAGGGCACACCAATAAGCCCAGTCAAGCAGTGGTAATACACACTTGTCTAACACAGTAGCAAGCTTTACCACATGATGAGCCCTAGGCACAAGGCAAATTCTGTACGCCTGTGGTTCTCAACCTTCCTAATGCTGCAAGCCTTTAATACAACTCCTCATGCTGGGCTGACCCCCAACCATAAAATTATTTTTATTGCTACTTCATAACAATAATTTTGCTACTGTTATGAATCATAATTTAAAATCTGTGGTCTCAGGCAACCCCTGTGAAAGGACCCAGCTGGGGTCACAACCCACAGGTTGGGAACCAATGCTCTATGCCAAGGTACAGCTGTCAAAGTTCATCTTCCCTCTGCGCTGTCCAGTATAGCAGTCGCATGGCTATGACTCTGGAAATCTGGCCAGTTCAAATTGATACACACTATAAATATATTAATACATATCAGATTCTGAACATCCAGTACCATTTTGAAAAAAACATAAAATATAGCCCAGGTGGTGCCACACACCTTTGATTCCAGCACTGTGGAGGCAGAGGCAGGTAGATCTCTGTAACTTGAAAATCTCTCTGGTCCATCCAAATAGTGAGTTCCATACCAACCAGGGATACACTGTAGGACCCTGTCTAAAGTGTGTATGTGTGTGTGTGTGTGTGTGTATTTAAGTTTTATATTTACTACATGCCAAATATATATTTTATGTACTGTGCCAAATAAATTAAGATTGACTGCAGAAGTTTGCTTTTACTTTTAATACAGATACTATAACGCTGCGGCACAACCGACTCTGCTCACCCCGGACTCGCAGCTATGGCAACTTAAAACCCACCTGTACAGTTCGTATTTCTGTTAGACACAGTCAGTTTTAGGAAGAAGTGTTGAGAATTTGCTTTGTGCTAGGCAATGCGCCAAGTATTTTGCATAATCCTGACAGGACGCTACAACATCTAGCTTTACTAAACCTTTTAACCCTACACCGGATGCAGCTGGGATTCAAAGTTTGGCATTTCTACGACTTCCAGAATAGGGTTGCTAACCGCTAGGACCCGGGCGTCTCCTAATTAGCATAGGAAAAAAACTAAGTGACTACAGGAGGGAGAAGTATCAACTAATACACCCTCGGGGCAGTCAACTAAATGTCAGGTAGCAAAAGCCTCTAGGAGGCTAGCCCGTGGCGAGCTGCTCCAAAGACGGGACAGGGCACGTTCAGAGTGAGACGGCCAGAACCTGACCGTGGACGACCTGTTGAGGGGTGCAAACACGCCATCGCCCCCACCTCGCCAAACACTGCACCGACACACCCGGCCCCACTCCACATACCACCTGAAGCTCTGCTGTCTCCACCCTGAGACAAGGGGAAGTGGGACATAAATGTCTCTGCAGGGGGAAGTGAGAAAAAGGACAAGGGGCAGATGGGGCAGGTACCTTAGACCCAAGGTGACTCCAGGTTCTTAACGCCGGATCATTGCCGAGGTCCCACCCGGCTCCCGCGGCTACCAGCGACCCCGAAGGTGCAACTGACCCAACGCTGCGGCGCAACCGACTCTGCTCACCCCGGTCTCGCAGCTATGGCAACTTGAACTAGCCGCCCAGGCGCGGCTAGAGCACAGGACGCACCGCCGCCGCTTGGCTCTATGGGAGCTGTAGTTCATCCCGCGCCCAGAGCAGAGAGAGACCAGCGACGATGACAGTAGATGAACTGCAAGTCCCAGCATGCTCTGCGTCTGGCCTCTAGGTTCCTTTCCCGGAAGAAGCTGGATAAGCGGTCTTTACGGATCCAGGGCCCTGCCTTCTCGCCAGGCTCTAATTTTTTTTTTTTTTTTTTTTTTTTTTAAAGGGCGAGTAGTCTGTGAAGACGCAAACTTCTGGAAGAACGTGAATTCAAATGCTACCTTGGCAGTGAGTGTGGTTTTACTCATTGGGAAACATCAAAGGGTTAATAATAGCCAGCAGTGATACGTAAAAATCGCTTTAATGTCTTGTTTTGAAGGCTTTGGACTGAAGGGGAATAAAGAAGTTTATCAAGTGAAACACTTTCTGCCCGGAGTGGCTCGACAAAGCTCTTGCAACTCTTCAGTGGCAAACTACAAATCCAGTGTGAGGCGGTCTGTTCATGACTACTGTGTAACATCCTCACTAGAACATGAAAGAAGTCTTTTCGTGGGGGCGGGGGGGGAGATGCAGTTTCAGCCAAAATGAAAACCTTGACGAAGGAAGGAGCTTTGGAAAAACTAAGAAGTGAAAATCCATTAGGGCCGTCGATAGTCTGTCTTTTCCTTCTACTCTTCCAATAAAGGACACTGATCTCACCCTCCCCAAAGCTAGAAACAAAATTTACATGATTTATGGAAACTTTCCTAAAATCTAAAAAATAAATAAATAAAATAAAATAAAATGAAAGCTATCAGTGATTCTCAACCTGTGGGTCACAACCATCGGAAAACAAGCAACTCAAACACCACTCAGTAGCAAAATTAGAGCTATGAAGTAGCAACGAAAATTGATTTATGGTTGGGGGTTTCTTTCATTGTTTTGTTTTTATTTTGTCAAGACAGGGTTTCTCTGTAGCTTTGGAACCTGTCCTGGAACTTGCTATGTAGACCAGACTGGTGTCAAACTCACAGAGATCCACCTGATTCTGCTTCCCAAGTGCACCACCACCACTAGGGGGTTCTAAGACTATTGAAAATGTGTATTTTCTAGTGATTGCGACCCACAGGTTGAGAACTAGCTACTAGATTGTCTTATGATACAGGCTATCTATTCTGACCACTCTGCATAGAATAATGCATTCCCCACCTAATCTCTCCCTTGGGCCTGGAAACAAAAGACCTGACCTTTTAAAGCATCTCCTCCTCCCAAATTACCACCCTGCTCACACAAAGATTTTTCCTAACCAGTTTGAACATAAATTATTCTAAAGACTTACCTACATATCTGCATCAACAGTTGTGCCTCTAGAATAAACTCCACCTGACACAGAGAAAAACATAATTCAGAACAGCCATACAAGCAATGCCTGCAGAGGCATAATAGCTCTGTTTCTTAACAGTTGAATTTCACAATCTTAATAATCAATTTATTAAGATTAGTAAATATGCATATCAAACCATTTTAGGATCTTGTCATTCTATTAGACACAAGACACAAAGATAACAAAGAGATTAAAAACAACACAGTCAAACAACACAGTCCTTTTGCTCAAGTTGCTTAGAACCAATGAAAGGAGACGACAGTTGATTACAATGCTGGGGGGTAGATCACTATACCAATATCTATGTAAAAACATAGAAGAGAACCTTCCTTAGGAAATATAAGTGATCAACTGCCAAAAATGTGCTGCCACAATGCTAGAGTAACTGAACTACATTAGCAAAAATGAATTGTTGATAACATTTTTGTACAGCTGTATTTATAAGATTGTATTCAATTCTGTTGAATCCATTTTAAAGAGATATTGGCCAAGTAAAGAAAAAAATCAGAAACCACAGCTGGGGCCACAGAAAAAGAAATCAGACTTGACTTCATTATGGTTAAAAATTGGGAGCTGAACGTGGTGGCTCATGCCTTTAATTCCAGCATTCAGAAGGGAGAGACAGGAGGATCTCTGTGACTTTGAGGCCAGCCTGGTCTACAAAGAGAGTTCCGAAACAGCCAGCGCTATTATTCGAGACGAAGTTTTGTCTCGAAAAACAAAAAGACTGTATGTGCATGATTGAGTAAAAAACTATTGTTCTGTGCCTCAGTTGACAGAAGTGACTTCCTCTGTGCTTCAGTTCTTCTGTCAACGATGGGAAAGAATAGTAGGTCAAGAGTAACATTGCTTTGAGAGTAAAATAAATTAACATGCAGGAAGCATTTCATGTGTTGTTCTCATAGTTAGGGTTTCTATTATTGTGAAGAGACAGCATGATCACGGCAACTCTCATAAAGGAAAACATTTAATGGCGTGCCTTACGGTTTCAGAGATTAGTCAGTTATCATGGTGGGACATGGCAGCATGCAGGCAGACATGGTACTAGAGAAGGAACTCAGTTATACCTCTTGATCTGAAGGCAGCAAGAAGTGAACTAAGACACTGGATGTGGCTTGAGCATATATGAGACCTCAAAGCCGACCTCCAAGTGACATAATTCCTCCAACAAGACCATATTTGCTCCAACAAAGCCGCACTTCCTGATAGTACAGTCCCTGTGAACTTATGGGGCCAATTACATCCAAACAACCACAGTTGCTCATCATATGGAGCCCTAAACATAGGTTAATTGATTGCAACTAAATTCAACCTGAAACATTAGTCCCCTGAACAAGAGGACTTTATTTTATTCCCAGTGCTTGTGTGTGTGTGTTTGCTTGTTTTTGTTTCTTTTTCTTATGATCATTTTCTCTTTGAAGATTTAATTAAGCTCTGCTGGTTAAAACTGGGGCCTAAACTAAAACTGCATTGGTAAAGCCCAACTGTACAGGCTATGAGCCCCGCAGCACTAATTCCTTATCCAGATCCTTGAACAGTCACATTGAGTATACTTTTGAGCCACATCAAATAACCTGGTAGGCTAATCAATGAATAGGATCTGGAATGGGGACGGCCTGAAAACACAGATATACTCGTCTCTGCTCAGTCCATCCTGAATGGGTATGAGCAGGAAAGGGAGGACAGATTCCATATAAGCAGTTGTTGGGAGGCAGACAGATTGGCAGATAGACAAGGCTGTCTCAAGCACACAGCACAGAAGTGTTGTGCTTTTACCTTGAAAACACATACCATCGTAAAACAGCAACAGTGGATTGATCATGTCCAGGTTACAGGAAAATAGATGCCAAAAACTTCTCAAATATTTATTTTTACCGTTCCCTTCCCCATCTCTGTTTAAGCGAGTTAAAAGAGAAGAGGGATCCCTTCCTGTCTTCTGAGAATATGGTACAAAGACTCTCAGACAGTCCTGGCTATAGAATGTTTAAAACTCAAAGCAAAATTTAAATGTGAATCCCTTGTTCAAGACTCACTGAGGAGCAAATCTGATGCTCATTGGGTAAAGGTGTTTGATGGACTTAGCCTGGCAATGTGAGTTCAGTCCCCAGAACCCACAGAAAGGTAAATGGTGAGAACCAACTCCACAAAGTTGTCCTCTGACATCCACAAAGGTGCCATTACACACGCCTTAACACACATATGCCATGCATTTGCATACATAATAATAATGATAAATAAAAATTTTTTTGAAAACTTAACTGAAAACGAGCATAGAAAGGACAAAGCATTAAGCCAAGTACCAAGCGCTTCTGTATATAAGTTGCACATGTCACAGACCCATGACGCCAGGCCTTCTACAAAGAAATCATGATATACCCAACCATGATCTAAATTCAGTCCTCAAAAAATAAATAAGTAAGCCTGGCACTGGTGGCACACTCCTTTAATCCTAGCACTGGGGAGCCAGAGACAGGCTCTCTGTTGATGTGGGAAGTCCTTCTCTTTATGTTTTGTTTTTATTGGTTAATGAATAAAAAAGCTGCTTTAGCTTGTGTTAGGGCAGAGTAGAGCTAGGCAGGAAAACAAAACTGAATGCTGGGAGAAAGAAAGTGGAGTCAGTGAGATACCATGTAGATGCCAGAGCAGACAGATGCCATAACTTTGCCCTGTAAGCCACAGTCACATGGTGATACACAGATTAGTAGAAATGGGTTAATTTAAGATGTAAGAGCTTGCTAGGAATAAACTAGAGTCATTGGCCAAGCAATGTTGTAATTAATACGGTTTCTGTGTGAATATTTGGGGTCAGGGCAGCTGGGAACGAACAAACAGCCTCCCCCAACAGATTGGCATGCCAACATGTGCCAGTTAAATCCTCTTAAAACCTGAGCGAGTTTGGGAAGGATTTCTAGACACACACACACACACACACACACACACACACAAAGTTTAATGCAGCTTTTTGCTCTGTTTGCTGGTAGCAAGCAGAGATGCTTTAAGAGGTTTCCTGCAGCAAAAAATTGCACAGGTTCTTTAAAAATGGTGGCTTCCTGGTTCTCCAGCACTAACAGTTCTGACTCTTTTTGGAAGTCCAGCTATGGAGCACTTAAATTGGGTTTGTGAGCAGATCCAACCCTGGGTCTGGGGTAGAGAGAATGGCTCTCGGAGGCAGTGAATGTGTAGAGACAACAGGCAGTGCTGCAGAGTTGGTCCTAACCACACCCATGTAGCATTAATAAAAAAAAGATGCTTCTGGTCAGAAAATAATTACAGATACATAATAAAGACAGATTCAGATTAAAAAAAAGACCTCTAAATGGGTAATAGAGGTGGATAAATGTATGTAGACTTGGGAGAAAAAAGAAAAAGAATTAGACAGTTACAAAAAGAAGCAAATGTTTTTTTTAAAAAAAAAGGCAAAGTCTTTAAAGAAATGGAATACAGACAGTCGTAGATTAAAAGGAGTAAATAAAAATAAGCATGTAAAGACAGAAAATATGCATAGAGTCTGGATTATGTATATTATTGTGTTTTCTTTGAATTTTTGACTGTGAATGAGCTAAGTACAGAGAGACATTTCATTGTATGGGCTGCTAAGCTAAACCAACATATATATTTTAAAGGTATTTTAACTTCAAAATTTGGGTCAAGACTATGTTGCTTTGAAAAAGAGCTTTTTCTTTTGTTCGCACAGTGGATGAGAACCTGTGGATTCCTTCCAAACTAATGTGATTTGATGGACCAAGACCCCCTGAAAGATCACCGTAAACATCCCCAAAAATTACTTTGCCCAAAAAATAGCAGAAAGCAGTTTGAGGAGAACTACAACCAAATTCCTAAAATTATTACTTATAATTTAAAATAAAATATAATTTTAAATAAAAAATGTTTATTTACATTTAAGAGGGGATATGATATAGATATGAATAATTTGCATTGGTATGAATCTTGTTCTAGTGATACAAATTTAAGGTCAATTTTGTTATATTTATATTTCTACTCTTGATTAAGGTATTGTGTTTGTGCAGCTCATTTAAAAATGTAATGTATAATTAATAAATACAGGTTAATTGCCATCTGTAATAGTCAAGTTTGTAGTCATGTTAGTTAGGTTTTCTAGGTATATAGAGATATGTTTCAGTTAGATAAATTTCAAACCTTTTGAAGACCTACAGAATATGGGATTTAAAATGTTTTAAGAACTTAAGACTTTTTATGACAAACATATCTGCTCCTGGCAGCACCAAATTACTTGAAGAGGATAATGGGCATCAAAGAGGCTCCTTATGGAGTTGGTTAGCCATTTGGGAAAGAAACTGATCTTGCCTGGACTGCTTGATGTTATGCTGTATGAACTGAACATGCGGGATCCACAGAAAAATGACTGCTGAAGTTGCCTAAAGAAGGTGAGACAGCTGCAAGTTTATCTGTCCTCACTTTTTGCCAAGAGATTTCTCCTCCAGATCCCCCTTGATCTTCACTTTGGTTTCACAGTGCCTCTCTCTGTCTTAATAATCAATAACTAATATAATTAATTAATTCTTGTTTGAAAAATAAATGTACTGTCCTAGGCTGGTTCATTGCTTGGCTTAAGCGATTATCCAAAAAGAAAATTTACATCATTTGTGCAAGAATAGGGTCACTCTGTACCCCTCATTAATAATCTAAAAATGTTTCCAAAAGAATAAGTTACCCTTCCCCCAATTCTGAAGGGGGATTGTCCAAAAGTTATAATAGTACATCTAGCTGAACAAGGCAGGTACATCTGGCAAAGCTTTAAAAGCATCAACTTTTTTGCTGTCCCAGTCCTTCCTTCCTCTCCCTTTTGGTATACAGCTCCAGCATGTGGTATGTGAAATTTTCTGAAAAAAGCTCAATATAATTTAGGGAAATGAGTCAGGAAGATGCCAAACTGAGGTCACTAAAAAATAAATGAGTGGTCAGGACAGCAAAAAAAAAAAAAAAAAAAAAAAAGGTGAGACAGTCCTTCAGGGTTCCAGGGTTTCTTCTTCATGGGAAAAGTCTGCCAGACATTCTGTAGAACATAGAATAAAGTGACTGACAAACTGCCAAAATAGGCAAAACTGTCTTTGAAATTTCCTGCTTCATGGAAAAGTTTTCCAGATACTATGGGCCAGTAGGCTGAAGATTGGATGCCCCAATGTTACAGAGGAACTTTGGGTAACTGTCCAGGCAGCAAGATGTCTCTTTCAAATCTAGAGTTTTAGAAGTTGCTTACAATGTACTTCCTGTTTACTTAGGTAATATTATATCCTTCTGCAGTCTTTGATGGAGTTGAAGAATAGATAGTTATAATTAAAGTTTTCCCTAGTTGTGATAAAAGATAAAATAGTTATAAATATTGTAACCATAATTCTTGCTTGATACCTGTTTTGTTATATGTAATTTTACTATGTTAAAGTTAAAACTTTCCTTTTTATTTAGACAGAAAAGGGAAGATGATGTGGGAAGTCCTTCTGTATATGTGTTGCTTTTATTGGTTAATGAATAAATAAGCTACTTTGGCCTGTGATAAGGCAGAGTAGAGCTAGGCAGGAAAACTAAACTGAATGCTGGGAGAAATAAGACAGAGTCAGTGAGATGCCATGTAACTGCCAGAGCAGACATATGCTGGAACTTTGCCTGGTAAGCCACAACCATGTGGCGATACACAGATTAACAGAAATGGGTTAATTTAAGATGTAAGAGCTACACAATAAGAAGCTAGAGCTAATAGGCCAAGCGGTGATTTAACTAATACAGTTTCTGTGTGGTTATTTTGAGTCTGGATTGCCAGGAACAAACAAGCAGCCTCTGCCAACACTCTCTGTGAGTTCAAGGCCAGCCTGATATAAAAAGAGAGTTCTAGGACAGCCAGAACTGGTACACAGAGAAACCCTGTCTTTAAAAAAAAAAATTACATAAATAAATAAATAAAATTATGACTGGGTAGGTAAGTGTCTTAGTTAGGGTTTCTATTACTATAAAGGGCACCATAATCATGGCAACTCTTATAAAGGAACAGAGTTAATTGGGGTGGCTTGCTTACAATTCAAAAGTTCAGTCCATTATCATGGTAGGACATAGCAGCATGCAGGCAGACATCGTGCTGGAGAAGTAGCTGAGAGTGATTCCTACATCTTGTAGGCAACAGGAACTGGTCTCATACACTAGATAGTATCTTGAGCATAGAAAACCCCAAAGCCCACCCCCACAGTGACACACTCCAACAAGGCCATTTCTACTCCAATAAAGCCACACCTCCTAATACTGTCACTCCCTATGAGCTCATGGGAGCCAATTATATTCAAACTGCCACATTCCACTCCCTGACCCCTATAAACTTTTAACAATATCATAATGCAAAATGCCTTTAGTCCCACTTCAAAAATCCTCATAATCTATCACAGTCTCAACAATGTTTAAAAGTTCAAAGTCTCTTCTAAGATTCATACAATCTCTTAACTGTAATCACCTATGAAAATCAAAATCAAAAAACATCATATACTTATAACACATAATGTCACAGGATATTAATTAACATTCCAAAACATAGGGCAGGGAGCATATCAAGGAAATACTGGACCAAAGCAAGACTAAAAACCAGCTGGGCAGACTCCAAACTCTGCATCTCCGTGTCTGATGTCAAAACGCCCTTCAGGCCTCCAGCTCTGCTCAGCTTTGTTTACTGCAGCAGACTTCTCTCCACTGGGCTGGCTCCACTCCTGTGAGCAGCTCTCCTCAGCAGGTGTTCCAGGACTTTGGCATCTCTAAAATTTGGGGGTTTCCAAGGCAATCTAGGCTTCAACTTCATAGCTTCACACAATGGCCTCTCTAGACTTCCATGCAGGGACACCCCTGACACATACCTGGCCTCAGTGGCTTTCCTTAGACTTGGTGACAGCTGCCAAGCTTTGCTGCTTAACTGGGGCTGGAACATGGCCCCCTTGTACAATTACACACTCCCTAACTTTCTGTTTTTGATAGTTAGACCAGGCTGGCCTCAAACTCACAGATCTGTCAGTCGGCCTCTGCCTCCTGAGTGCTGGGATTAGTGGTGTGCACCATCACACCCAAGTCTATTTTTCTTTAATTTCTTTTCACAGATTGGAAATTTAATGGCCCTGAGGTCACCACTCCTTTTATTCCACTTCTTAGTCTGTTTATCTCCTTGAACACAGGATTTAGCTCTTTTCTACTTTCCGGTGCCTCTTTTCTCAATCTGTACATTTTGTATTTTTCTTTGCTTTTCAGTATAAATCTTCATTAGAGTTACCACTAATATCCACATGACGGCATCTATACTAGATTGTTTTGAGATTTCTTCTACCAACAGAATTAATCAAAAACTCTTTGCTTTAGCTGCAGGCAGACTCTTCAGATAAGGGCAAAATGCAGCCACATTCTTCACCAAAATATCATAAAAATGATCTGTAGGCAACATACTAAAATTCTTCTCTTGAGTTAGTCCACCACAGTTCATCAAATCACACTGTCTTCCATGCTCCTGCTAGTGTGGCCAATTAAGCAGTGCTTAAAGCTTTCCACTGCTCTCCTAACCCAAAGTGCCAAAGTCCAAATTCCTCCAAAAAAAAAACAAAAAAAACAAAAAACAAACATCAGGCCTATTACAGCAATACCCCCAGTCCCTGGCACCAACTTCTGTCTTTGTTACAGTTTCTGTTGCTCTGCAGAGACACCATGACTATGGCAGCTCTATAAAAGAAAATATTGAAGGGGTGGCTCACTTATAGTTCAGAGGTCCAGTCCATTATCATTACAGTGGGACATGATGACATGCAGGCAGACATGGTGCTAGAGAAGTATCTGAGAGTCCTAATCTTGCAGCCAACAGGAAGTGGTCAGTCACTGAGAAGTATCTGAGCATAGGAAACCTCAAGGCCCAGCCCCACAGTAACCCTTCCTCCAACAAGTAACACTTCTTCCAACAAGACCAGACCTACTCCAACAAAGCCACAACTCCTAATACTGACACTGCCTTTAAGCTTATGGAGACCAATTACATTGATACACCACAGCAAGACACAGGGAACAAGGAAAATCTTGGAATTGGGGATGGGGACTTAAAAAACAAACCTGAAGGTATAGGAAAAAGATCTAAATCCAGAAGGTATCTAACTTCCATATTGGAAAACTGTCCCTGCAAAACAGCCTATAGTTTGTCCAGACTTCACACATGAGTAATGACTACCTACAGCTTTGGATGTCACATGATTACATTTGGCCACCACAGATAGTTAACCTCTTTTGCAATACAACTACATCATAAGAAATAAAAGTAATATGTTCCATTATTCTGATTTAGTTGAGACTGGATAGAAGAGGAATAGACCCACTTTCTATCCATCAAGAAACAATTTCAAGTATTGTTGGATAATATTTCTTAAGTTTCCACATAATCTACAATTCTCTAAAAACCAGAGTGAAGGGCATGCATGATATGGCCACAATGTTATTGTCCACTCATAAAACTGCAATCTTTAGTCATTTGCCTTGGAAAAGTATAGCTCATTCCATAATGTTCTTTTCTATCGTACACTTTTTTAAATTTTAATTTTAATTTTTTGGTTTTTTGAGACAGCGTCTCACTGTGTTGCTTTAGAGCCTGTCCTGGAAGTAGCTCTTGTAGAAAAGCTGTCCTCGAACTCACAGAGATCCTCCTTTCTCTGCCTCCGGAGTGCTGGCATTAAAGGTGTGAGCCACCACTGCCCAGCTCTATCAAATACTTATAATTTTAGATAGTTACGGCAATTTTATAACATTGCAAACAAATTCACTGGGGTCAAAGTGAGCAACTAATAATTTGTTAAGCCATTTTGGAGGATTATGAGTGTAGTCAAGCAATACAGCCTCTGCCACACCTTTTGAAAAGGATAAAACACAAAAGAAATGCAAAACCACTCCACCTTCTGAACTGTGGACAGTGTTAATGGTTCTTCTAAGATTAAAAAAAAAAAACACATTGTATTCTGTAACTAGTCTCATCTATTTGTTACATTTACAAGGAATTTTTAGTATGTGTTTAATGGCTACACTTTTCTCTTAATGTACTTTTAAATCGATTCATCATCTCGTGCTTTTTCTGGCTCAAAATTTATGTTAAGGAAAGAGAATTGCTTTAGTGATTACCATAGTCACTCGCTGAACATGCTGTTAGGACATGTTATCCTGAAAGCTTGTTCCAATTTGCTGAGTTGAAACCGTTAGGCATGAAAGATTCTATTCCCATTATCATCTCTACTAAACCAATTCTATGCTGTTTGAATCTTGGCTTAAAATGTTACAGATTTCAGCACACCACTTGTGTTCTGAGTAAAGGAAGAGTCACAGCAACCAAATAGGCCTTCTCCTCAGAATTAAACAGAGTAACAGATAAAAACCTGTGGAAGATAGTGCACATCAGACAAAGAATGTAATCTCTGAGTGTCAGGCAACCTATGGGGCAAACCTCACAGTTGCCACAGTCGAGAAAGTGTCTTGGCTGTGATGTAAAGAGAAAGAAACAACAGGCAGTGAGTGCCCACTAATGCTGCAAATTTGGAAAGGGGTTTGAGAGCCTTGGGGAGTGGAGGTATATGGAGTTTTCATGACAAATTAAGAGCGAGTAAAAAGCCATGTGGAGAAAAATTCCTGAGAACCACAACAGGTCTCCATGGAATATTCAGAAGACTGCTAACTATTACACACATGTGAAGATATTAAAACTGGAGATAGACATTTCTCCCAAGCTCAGAGGAGGAGACACCTGCCTCTTATCCAGGACCCAGAACAGCAATCATTCCTATCAACCAGACTGAAACATTTAGTAATTCAGGGATCATTGAATGTTCAGAAGGTCTTACCTAAGAAAAGGTAAGGGCAGAGCTCTAGATTAAATGCTGTTCTAGTCACCTGTAATAAATATTTTTTTAAAAATCCGCAAAAAAATGCCAAATTGTTTTTACGTAATTTAACTCTAGGAAGGCATGATGTCCGTGTGCTCACTGAAAAGCACTAAAGACACCAGAATTGTTAAACACACAGGCTTTTTCTTCAACAAAAGAAATTGACTCCTGTTTGCCTGAAGGCTGGAGTGGATGTTGTTTGATAACTGGTGATCTTTGCTGCCCTGTGGATTCAGCCCTCACCTCAATCCCCAAGACTTCTGAGTCACTAGAACCACCCTCATGAAAGATGTCTCATGTACTTTGTAAATGAGTTTGCTATTGTGCTTATTACAAACCCTTCCTCCCTGGGCACCTTATCCTGAACATTCTTGTAGAAGAGGTCACAGGTGCTCTGCAAAGGATGTGAACTTTGCAAGGGAGTCATGCCTTAAGCTTTGCTGTGATAACTGTCAGGAGGAAACTTTCTTCCGAAGTTACTTTGTTGTAATATGTAAAACAAACAAACAAACCGCTTGGCATGAGACTCCAGAAGTTTGAACCAGCCTGGCTATCTACATCATGCTGAACCCAGTTTCAGCCTTGCCTCTCCTTGGATCGTTTCACTGCTGCCTGTGACACTCTCTGGGACCCCCACATTTAAGCATATTTAATAAGAAATATCAAGAGTATTTACCATAGCTGCAAAACAAAGTGACAAACACTGTAACATTTACAGTGTCTTCTATCCAAACAGACAAAGCACGCAGACAAAGCAGAAGGAAATGCCAGCTCATTTTAAGAAGAAAAATGAGTCAATCTAGATTGAACTAATACCTGCAAAGACACTAAAGTTATCAAACAAGGATGTTGTATGGGTTGAATTATACCTTCCAAAAGATATCTTCAACTTTTAATTTGTAGGACCTGCAGATAAGATCTTATTTTAGATACAGCCTTTATGTATATTGAAGACACGTTTTGGTCATGCTGGATTGGTTCCCAATCCAAGAATTGACATACTTAAAAGAAGAGGGAAACTTGAACAGAGCGGCACATGAGAGAGCTTTTTGATGATGGAGGAGAGTCTGCAGTCTTTGAAATCTAGGGATAACAAGGAGTGCTGACAACTACCAAAAGCAAGGAGAGTCAGAAAGAATCATCCTCCAGAGCTCTAAGAAAGTGAATGTCCTTTCCCACAGCTTGGTTGTAGACTTCCAGACTTACAAACTACAAGAAAATTGATTCAACTAATTCGAAGACGTTAAGTGTGTGGGACTTACTTTGTTGTTGCAGATCTTGGAAAGTAACGTAGACATCAAAGGAGTCACTGTGTTGTACAGGTTTTATGAAGAAAGAGAACTTCTAGAAATGAAAACTGTGGTTTATGAAACATATATTTTAAGGATTAGTGGCAGATTGAATAGTCCAGGAGAATTCTTAAAAATTGAATTTGGAGACGGACTGGAAGAAATCACTCAAATAAAAAATTTCAGTCTAACCCCCTCACAGTTGAACTATTTTGACACTCAGTGAGACGTTATAGTCTTGGGGGGAAAGGTTTTAATATTTTGTTTGTGGGACAATTTCAGCCTGTTGAAAGTGCAACAGTTGGAATCCTAAATGGAAGGGAGTGAGAAAGGGGAACAGAAAAGACATATGACTGAAATCTTCCCATTTTGATGAAAATCATTTACCCACCTGTAATGCTTAGTGTCAGTTGTCAACTTAACAAAATCTAGAATCATCTGGAGAAGGTGCCCCTGGGTATGCCCATGTGGGATTATCTTGGCTATTTTAACTGAGGTGGGGAAGCATATCGACCTCAAACATATCCCATCCATTCCCTGGCTGCGATCCTGGATGGTACAAATGAGAAAAGAGTACTGAGCACCAGAACGCGTCCGCTGCTCTCTGCTTCCTGACTGTGGATGTGGCACAAATTCCCTGCTCTCTTCTTCCTGACTGTGGATGTGGCACACATTCCCTGCTCTCTGCTTCCTGACTGTGGATGTGGCACACATTCCCTGCTCTCTGCTTCCTGACTGTGGATGTGGCACACATTCCCTGCTTCTGTTCCTCCATCATGGCCATGGCGCGACCAGCTGCTCAGGTTCCCGCTGTCTTAGCTGCTCTGTCCTTACCTTTTCTCCATCAAGCTATTTTTGCCAGGGTATTTCATCACTGCAACAGGAAAATGAACTAAGCCATCACACTCCTCATGTCAGAGAAGCTTCTGTAACCTGTGGAGAGCATCACGGAAATCCACAATTGGTCAGAAGGCAGAGAGCAAATGACCACTGAGTACCTAACCCTAAGTGAAGTATCTACAACACAGCCCCTCTACCTACAGCTTTAGGGGCACTGAGAGAGAGGGAGGTGGAAGGACTGTAAGCACCAGAGGACCAGGATGTCTTCTGAGACATAGTGACTTCTATATATGACAGGGAAGCTGCACCCTTGGAATCTCAACAATATGGTCACCTAAACAAGACCTGCACAATGACAACACCAATTGACTATAATATGGGATATATGAACCAAACATACACTGTCTTGAGAATATTAGTGAAATTAACAAAGCTCTAAATATGTCAATGAGAAAAACAGAATGAAGACACAAAATGGCAATATCGGGTATGAAAGAATTAAATATTAGAACAGATTATGCGTGTTCATATAATACTATGGAGACAATATTGTAAACGACTTTATGGCAATGGATACACCAGTAGATAACTAATCCTTTATAAAATAAAAACTACCAAACTTCTTCAAAGAGAATGAAAGAACCTAGATAACATTACACTTGTTTTTAGAAGTTAAACTTGTAGTGAAAAACTCAATGTTTAAGTAGTTTCACTGGTAAGTCCTACCAGATAATAACAAAATATTAAACTGTATACAAACTCTAATATAAATGTAGACAGGAGGAAATATTTCTCAATTCAGTCTGTGATGAAAGAATTGATTACTGAGAATAATACTATACAAAAGAAACTAAAGAAAAGAGTAACAGACCACCTTCCCTTAGGAACATCTACATAAAACTCTCAAACAGAATTTCAGTAAAGTTCCTGCAAGAATACATTCAGAACAGTCAAAGGGCATTTATCCCTGGATTTAAGATGGGTCGGCATTCAAGAAGCAAGCACTATAGTTCTTCACATTTACAAACTGCCATGGGGCCACCACACTGAAGACTGAGAACAGTTTTATTTCCCAGAAAAATCTCTTGGTGTCAGTAGCCAGCCTCTTTTGAAATTTCAGTCCTTCTAACTCTCACATAGCTCATGTGGCCTAGAACTTTCTGTATAGCAGAGACCTTGGTCCTCCTGCCTCTGGTTCCCACATGTTGGGATTATAGAAGTATACCACCACACCAAGTTTGTGCTCTGCTGGGTTTGGAACCTCAGGCACATTAGGAACCTTGAGCATCCTAGGCGAGCACTCTACCAACTGAGCTACATTCCCAGATCTAATGTCACATATATGAATGGTCACATACAAATACATGATTTTTGAATTTAGTTTCTCGTGTTTATCATTCACATTTAAGATCTGTATATGTTGTATAAACTAATGCTGGATTCATTTTCCTGTGGAATGACATCTGTGCGTGCACAATCTTCTTAAAGGGCATGTGTGGCTGTTTATCCTTTAGGGTGATTATTAATAAAGTTTCTATAAACACTGGGATGCATGTGTCTTAAGCATAGGGGTCAATGGATCTTAATATTTACCTGCCCTTGACCTCCAGCTTAACCAATCTTGTATTTTCAGAGTCTTCTCTCTTCCTGTTTCCTTTGATTCCCAGCACCCTAGCCTTCCCATCGTGTTCTAGTTACATATAAAAGAAACCTTGTGGCTTATCAGGATCTAGGAGAGGTTAGTAAGCAGTTATACTTTCAAGAAGAAAATTGACACAATCTAGTTCACATTTGCAATTAATACTTTTGGTTAGTGTGAGAAGAACCATGTGGCACTTAAATATTCTTTTTACTCTTGTTTTCTGAAGAGGATGAAGGGGAACAAAAACACAATTTCTAGATTTCTAAGCAGGCAAAACAAAAAACAAAAAACGGGACTCGCACGCGCAGTTCCCAGTTCTCCACAGCAGATGGCCCCAGAGCCCAGAGACTGACTTAAGGGAGTAGCTCCGGTTAGGTGAGCCTGGCATCAGGACAGCGGGTTTAGTGGCTCCAGCTTGAGAGCCACCAAGGCGCGCGAAGGTCCCTGGCTGCTCCAGCTGGACAGCATCGAGAATCCTCCCGGAGTATCGTATCCTCCTTCGGTTGCACCCTGAGCCTGGCCCCGGATGCTGTAGTTCTCAGCAAAGCTGACTTTAACTTAGAGAAGCCGAAGTTCCCGCGGGGGGGGGTGGGGTGTGTGTGTGTGTGTGTGTGTGTGTGTGTGTGTGTGTGTGTGTGTGTGTGTGTGTGTGTGTGTGTGTGTGTGTGTGTGTGTGTGTGTGTGTGTGTGTGCGTGTGTGTGTATGTAGACACTAGATTGTCCCACAGCAGTTTCCTCCTCCCTGGTGACATTAGACGAAGCCCATTTGGGTGGGTCTCTGGTCGCCACCGCTCTTATCGGCTGCTCAGCCAAGAAAGGTGGCTCCAGGAGCTCGGAGACAGGGGAAGAAGAAGGCGCGTCCATGAGGCTTTAGAAAAAGCTAATGGGTGGGACCGAGAGTACAGCTCCGGGGCCAAAGTTGGGAGTCTCGGAACAGAAGGAGCTGCAAGGCTGATCGAGTACGGCAAGCTGGCTTGTTTGGATGGAGAGTTGCCTAGGCAAGCAGAGTACTTGAGAGCCTCTCCTGCCCCCTCTCCAGCGTGCTTTCCAGAGATGAGGTCACAGCCTCTCGGAGCCCTCCTCCTCCCTCCCGTCCCTCCTGCTTCCCGGTCTCCTCCAGCGTCAGGCGCTGGGCACTGAGAAATGAGGCGACAGTGCGCAAAGATGAAGTAGCGCAAGGGGTCCCTCGGAAAATGAGGCCAGGGTACCTGCTGCAGTTCGTGCTTCTGCTCGCCCTGCCCAGGAGCCAGTGGGGCAGAGGGTGTGTGTCTCCACCCTGCGAGTGCCACCAGGAGGACGACTTCAGAGTCACCTGTAAGGAACTCCACCGCATCCCCAGCCTGCCACCCAGCACCCAGACTCTGTAAGTAGCCAAGGTCAAGGCCCCTTGATAGAAACTCATGGTGTGTGGTGCAGTGCGCGGGTGTCTGGTCGGTCCCTGGACAAACTAAGTTGCTCATACTTGGGAAGGTCGTCTGTGCAGCTGACATAGAGAAACAGAACCTAAGTTGTGCTTTCTGAAGAGTTACTAGTCTGTCTGTCTACATTTTGCCAACTCCTAGCGCCCGCTGGATTTTAGTTTCACTTCAAATGATAGTAAGACATGAAACAACTTAAGGACTAACTTTTAAAAATTATCTTAGATAGGGCTGGAGAGATGGCTCAGCCGTTAAAGGCTAGGCTCACAACCAAAAATTATCTTAGATAATAAAATTGCTCCTCTCCCTCAATTCCCCTTTCAATCTCCCTAGGTGAAAAATTACCTTAATCATTTGACTCATCAAATAATAGTTAAAAACTTAATCAGAAATGGGCATAGTGGCTCTCACCTTCAATCCTAGCAGTCACGAGGCAAAGGCAGGCAGATCTCTGTGGGTTCTGGGCCAGCCTGGTCTACAGAGTGAGTTCCAGGACAGCCAGGGCTATGTAAAGAGATTCTGTCTCAAAACGAAAACTTAATCAGGAGTCCGTTTATAAATGTACCCTTGGACATGTGAGAACAAAGAAGGGTTCCAGAGAAAATGGGAGGGCAATAAGAGAAGGGAATGAAAGAGAATATGTGTGTGTGTGTGTATGAAATTATAGAAGAGTAAATTATTTTAAAATAATAAAAAGTGCAGTGTGTTCTTCATCCACTATGTATCGATCTTAACTTTGAACTGCCCAACCTGTACCACCGCTTAGCATATCCAGAATTTCTTTTTAATATGCACGGGGAAAGAGATGAAATTTCAAAAAGCACATTTTAATCTTCATGCTAAATGGTAGGTTCTTAACCAACATTTAAATCAGCGATTCCCCTAAAACAGATTGGTTAAAAATACCGCAAAAAGAATGGTAAAACAATGTAACTACTTATCCCCAGAGGACGTGGAGATAAAACAAAAACAAACAAACAAACAAAAAAACGCAATCCTACATGAAGATTTTCTCCAGATTTACTGTTGTCAGAAGATGACTGACTCCCAGGCACATGTTTCTGTACTGTTTCGTCCATTAGTTGAGACTCAGCCACCCACCCTTGCTTTTTTTAATTCCCCAAGAATGTGTTACTGTGGTAACCTCTGAGTAGTGCTTCATTCTCCACACTGTCTTCACAGAATGAAACACATCCTTACCATAGTGATGAAATCCCTACAATGGGTACAGATAGTCCCTAAAATAGAACTCTTGTACAAACCTGAAAAACTTTACTCCTCTCAGCTGCCACTCACATGAGGAGACTCAGATGAAACGAAAGAATGGAGTTAAGGATTTGGGCTCACAGGGGCAGTGAGATGGCTCGGTGGGTAAAGGAGCTTGCCCCAAGCACAGCAACCTGACGCTCACAAGCTGTCCTCTGACCTCCACATAAGGACCAGCGCACACTCGCGCGTGCACACACACCCCCTAAATGAACGAATGAAAATTTACCTTTCTGGAGGACTTTGATAAAAAGCGGAACGCAGAACAACAGTAAGATTTTGGCAGATAATTATAGATAATATTACTTTCGAGGCAAGCAAGCCAAGCTGGGAGGGCTATCGCTTTCTGCATTCAAAGGGTGGCCATGTGTTGCCTCTCTGCATGAGAGAATGCCATTCTTAGAATAGCATTTTGGGTTTTTACAAATTTTTTTTCTCCAGAAAAGTGCTGACTCACCTTGCCTTGCCCTTTAACCCAGTAGCATATTAGAGCATGCTCCCCATCAGCTTCATGATGGCAGCAGCTGTGCCTGCTGGTACTTCCTACATTGTCTTGGATCTTGAACTTCAGTGCAGTAAAGGGTTTGTCCACCTTGTGGGAGCATGTTCAGAAATGCTCTTGAGACTTTAAAGTTCTGGTTTTAACTGTTTATATACTGCACCTAAGGGTTTAATGAGTGACTATCTCTGAGTTTTCTAAACCAAATGATCATGTTCCACCTTCAGGATGCGGGCTGTAGCTTCCCTTTATGCTGTTTATCACCGGAGATGCTTAAGGAGGCTCATTTCTGTAACTGAAGTAAATCCACTTAAGAACGCTCATGACGCTGCTAGAGATGGAAAGTTAGACTTGCTGCCAGAAAACAAGACAGAGCAAATGAAAAACCGTAGTACACCAACAAGATGTTGGAGTGGGCTATTCTCCACAACCCCCCAACCAAGGCCGCTTATCTGACTGCCGAGGACACTAGCTTTTTCCTCTCGGGTACTGATGTGACACCTGAGGGGTTCACACCCTTTTCACTCCTTGTCATTGCTTCACATTTCATAAAACCGTAGTCAAGAAACTTCGGACGTCCATCTCCTACAGCTATTGACTTCACTAGTGCTTCCTGAATGGACTCTATAGTACTCCTGGGGGAGAGATGGATCAGTGGTTAAGAGCCCTGGCTGCCCTTCCAAAGGACCCAGGTTCAATTCCCAGCACCCACATGGTGGCTCACAACTGCCTGGTACAGTTCTCCCTTGAGAAAAGAAAAAGCAGACACCCAACAATGGAGGCTCCTTAAAAGCAGCCAAAGAAAGTGGGACATTCCTTTATCAACTCTGTTTTTTTCTCTTTTTAGTTTACAGAAAACTAACATTTTTTTTGTGCTTCTCCCTACCCCCATCACACAAATATTATATGATGTCATGCAGTTTCCAGGAGTAATGTTTCTGAACCTGTGTATTAATATAACTCTACTTCATCATCCCAGAACTTGACTCAAAAAGGTGAACTTGAATGTCTAGAATGGCAGGCACAGTGAGAGGACAGCAAGGTAGCTTGGGAGGCAGGACTAGGATCACTTACCAATCCAGTATCATCACAGAGCAGATACCTAGCATCCTCCTCTGGATTCTGCATGCATGTGAATGTGGACTTGCACCTGCACACGCATGCACACATGCACCAGAAATGAGATCCTGAGGTGAGGACTGACATGCCTAGCTGGAGCTTTCTGTTGTAACTGGGTTCCTTTTTGTGAATGCTTATGTATGTGCATGTGTGTGTTTGTGTGCACATGTATGTACATGGGTACATGTGCCTTTGTATGTGCACAAGAGGCCAGTGGAGTTTATCAGGTATCCTGCTTAGAGACCTGACTCCAGTTTTTAGTTTTTTCCATTTCGTTTCTGTAAAAGAAGTGCTGGATAGACTGGAGTAGTCTATTCTATTTCCTTGTGTCACTTCTGATCAGGCAGTAAACATAGAGAAAGCTAATTCACAATGCTCAAAATACATTATTAAATAAAATACTCTTTGTGTGAGTGTTACTGGACAATTTATCATCAGGGTGCTTTGTTTCCCTGTTAAAGCTCAGAAATTGCTCCTGTGGATCAACCTACTTGTTTTCTGATTGTACAGGTGTGTCATTTACGCACATCAAATTAAAGCTTATTACTCAAAAGGTTCCGAGGTATCCAAGAAGTATACCATGCTGCTGGGAACCTGGAATTGTATAAAATTTTATATGCACACAAATCAGCAAATTTCTTAGATTTCTTTTCAAAGATATCCTTGACCTGCCCAAAAGTTGAGAAACCATGCATTGGACTAACCTGTCATGTCTTGTGGGGTTATACCTACACATTTGGAATACAGTATGACTCAATCTATTATGTTATGAGGAATGCAAAACTCGTGTTTTAGAAATAAACAAAACTGCCTGACCTCAGAATGTGGTGCTTTTCCTTCTGAACACATCATGGTGATGGTTACTTTGCTCACCTGTCTCTGAAAACACTTTCACATGGAAGTTCACCGAAGGCCCTCAGTCTTTTAAGTCAGTGCTCTAACAACATATTTTGCATATGTCTGGTGCATTGTCTCTCATATTAAATTCTTAATACTGGACTGGCAAGATGGCTCATCAGGTTAAGACTTGTCACCCAGCCTAGTAGCATGAACTCCATCTCTGGGATCCACATAGAATCAACAACTCCAGCAAGTTGTCTACTGATTTCCGCATATCCACATAAGAGTCATGGCACATCACATGCACACACACACACGTGTGCGCAGACACACAGATAAATTAACTATAGTAAGATATCCTTAACACAGTATTTCCAAGTTTCCTGTTTAGATATAAAGCAGGCTCTTGTGATTTGAAGGCATCCCGTAAATACTATTCTGTTATATGTGTACATCCATCCTGGATGTTTCTGACACAGTTTTAATGAAACTACTTTCCCATCAGAATACACCAGTAATTCAAATATTTCTTCATCATCATAAAGTAAGCATCCCACATTGCTTTTGTGCATAGAAAACTCTCCCTAGGGTCCAGCTTTCCCTTTCAGTAGATATGACTTCTCCAATTAGATAATACATTAAGATATGGGCTTATGATTGCCAGGCATTAGCCTAATTTTACCTATTCCTGGTGTTACAAATACTCAATTCCAAAGAGAGAGAGGACTGCACTAGTCTTTTCTTGTTCCCAGGTGTTGTCACGTTGTGTCTTTTTATTTCTATCGTTTTAGAAGCTGAGAAACTAGAAAGTCAGTTTGGGGGAAAGTCTTTGCACACAGGATCTAGGGAACAGACAAATGAGAGCAACTCCTTGGGGGACGGTTTTAATGGACTCTTTGGCTGTCTTGTTTTTATCTCAACTTCCTTCTCAAGTACTTCTGGGCTTATGGACATGGTCTAAAGAGCTGAGAAAATCAGAAATTCTGCCTTTAAATAAACATGTTTATTGTAGCTGATTCCCTCTCTTCTCCCTCCCCTTGTCTTTCACTCCCTTCCTCTCTCCCATCCCCCACTTTGGCCCTCTTGTTTTTTCAGTAAATATTTATGTTAATCCTAGTATGGCATTGGTGAAACGTAACAAATGACTACCTCGACCTTACATTCAAACAGAGGAAAACTTCTAAAATGGGCAGGGTAGGCAGAGTAAAATACAAAGAATGGCAGGTGGAGGAGAGTACACTATCAGAGGGGAGAGAGAGAGAGACAGAGAGAGAGAGAGAGAGAGAGAGAGAGAGAGAGAATAGGAATGCTGGAAGTTGCCTTCAATGGTCAGATGGCTGCTGTCCTGTCCTTGGTTTGTAAATGCCCATTTTCCTATAACTCCACATCATAGAGATCTGAGCTCATCAGTCTTGCTTTTGTGAAGTTTAAGGGCACTGACTTGGCCATGAAAGCAAAAGCTTCACCTTTGTGAGTTAATTACAATCCAAAGGACTCACTTCCTAAAAGCATACTTTGGAAATTCTGATTTCAACCCCGTAAATTTTCTGAAGGGGCTCAAATACTCAATCCAAAACAGAAGGCCTCATTGCAAAGGCGACCCTCAGGTGGAGTGCTAAATGAAATAAGTGGGAGAGAGTGAGCTAGCCCCACATCCAGAGGAGTAAAACTGTGAAGAAATGCAAAGACCCAGAAGTGGGAGTGACAATGGAGAAAAATGTACAGGCCGTAGTCAGAAACAAAGAAAGCAAAGTGACTGAAGTAGGGAGAGTAAAGGGGAATACAGTCCTAGGGAACACATCACGTTGTGCTTTGTAGGTCATTGTATATGATCTACAGCATATATAGAGTGTGTGTATGCACATTCACATGCATACATACTAACACATGCATGTATACATAATTATTTTCTGAGTGGGTTAAGATGCTCATAAGCATTTTGAAGCCCTCCTTCCCCACCCAAAATAATGCAATATCTGGCTTG
Organism: Ondatra zibethicus; assembly: GCA_004026605.1. Lineage (NCBI taxonomy): Eukaryota > Metazoa > Chordata > Mammalia > Rodentia > Cricetidae > Ondatra > Ondatra zibethicus. Next base: position 31,681 of record PVIU01001944.1, on the reverse strand, counting down.
TATTTTGCTAGAACTGCCTTGACTAATTTGCATGTCAGTGAGGTTAAGAGATAGCAATGGCTTCTACAAGTTGACTAGAAGGAAGGGTGATTGAAAAGGGTGGGATCCAAGGTCTATTGTCAAGGTAAATCCAACAGGATTTCCTAAGCGTGGTTGGTCTTAGCAAAAGACAGTAACTGGTGATGTCTACGCCCAAGTTCTCAGGAAAGCAGATTGTGCATGGGAGTTTTTATTGGGGAGCTTGATTCCATGGAACAGAATAGTGGAAAGTGGGAATGAAGATGGCAGGATGAGGACTTTGCAGCTGGTGTGACCCAGTGGTTGCTGCAACTCATGAGGTCATATGTGCCAAGCATCTTGGGATTCTGACTGTAGGAGGGAGGGTAAGGAAACACACATGCTCTGGTTCTTGTCGAGAGCGGGAGTGGCGCTCCCAACAAGACTTTGCCTACCTTCCAGGTTTCTTGTTCACAAATGGTGAGCTATATGCTAGGCTATCTTTTTCTTCAGTGAAGCATTCATCTGTGATGAATTATTAGTTCAAGTAGACTCTCACTCATTTTAACAGCTCTGTGTGTGTGTGTGTGTGTGTGTACAGGTGTAAGTGTGAATGTGTGTGTGCACACATGGAGGAGGCAAGAAGTCAACAGGTGGCCTCTTCAGTTACTCTCTGTTTTGGGGATAGACTCTCAGCTCACTGACTCTATTCAGCTAGCCTGACTGGTCACCAAGCTCCAGTCACTCACCCCTGTTCTCCACCTTCCCAGCAATGGGATTACTGCTGTGTGACCCTTTCCCAGCTTTTTGTGTCAGTGCTGGGGCTCTGAATGTGTGTTTGTACCACAGTTCTTTACCAACTAAACCATCACCCTAGCCTCCATTTTTAATCATTTTTAGCTACAGCAAGGATTGCATGTCCTTTCTCTCCTGTCTTTAAAACTCGCCAGCAGCATGTTTTCTTTTGTTCAATTATGTATGCTGTGTCAACTCTGTACCCAGACTCCTACTGTGTTTTCATAAACACATATGCCTCACTTATTACTCAGGGGCTCTGGAAGGCTGGTGTTTGATTCTAGGTTACACTTTTAAAATAAAACCTAGAAATACCATTCTTCCCTTTTATGTCATCACCACTGAGAAACTATTAGTCCCCCTGGACAAGAATAAGACCACTACCACAATTTTTGAGCAAAATTTGAAGTAAGATTTATTAAATACTGGCTAGGACAATGGACACTGGCCAGGTCCATACCTGGGATTCCCAGAGTATGACACCAAAATACGTTAGACAGAGGCTTATAAAGGCAAAACGCACAAGGGTATGTATTTCCCATCCTCATCCAATCAGGGGCAAGCATACATCCTGACTATGTGTGATCAAGTACATCCTGTGCAGTTGGGGCAACCAAGCTTGTTGACAGAAGTGAAAACACATGACTTGTTGTCTTACATGAATGCATTCAGCATTCCAGGAAATTATCTGTCCTCGGGCAAGTGGGGCTTATAGGTTAGAGGCATCTTTATCACATTAATTTAAACTTAAAGCATAACTTTAGCCATTACAAAAGTAAGAATTCAAGCACAGACCTCCACTCGTGAATTAAAGGCTCTCTCTACTCTAGATTTATCTTCCCAAATCAAGTTTGTTCTCTCCCCTTCCCTTTCTTCCCCCTCTTCTTCCCTCTTCACCAGCTCTGTCTTTGCCTGCTCTCAACTGTAAAATGCACACCACAATCCTTCTGAAATTTGATAAGTAACAGCACTTACTGCATTAGCAAAACTGTCTGATCATCATCTTCATCTAGTTTCAAATATTTGTCCAGCATCACAAAGAGAGATCCTATGCTAATGACACAGGCATTCAACAGCCCCTGCCACTCTCAGCCTTTGGCAACTGCTAATTGGCTGCCTTCTCTAGAGTTTTACCACTCTTCAAGACTTTTTATGTAAATAAATATTGTGCCTTTTTGTGTCTTGCTTCTTTTATTGAGAGTGTCATCACTCTATAGAGATGGCGTGTGAGTGATTAGACAGTGGCCCGATGGAGAACTGAATGTGAAGAGGCCAATCTAAAGACTGCAAGACTTTCCAGGGCACTTTAATTTTTAACACACCAAACTATGCCTCAGTGTGTGTGTGTGTGTGTGTGTGTACACATATATATATTCTATTCATTTTTATTGAGCTCTACATTTTTGTTTGCTCCCCTCCCTTCCTCTCTCCTCCTCTTCAACCCTCTCCCATAGTCCCAATGCTCCCAATTTATTCAGGAGATCTTGTCTTTTTCTACTTGCCATGTAGATTAGTTCCATGTATGTCTCTCTTAAGGTCCTCATTGTTGTCTAGATTTTCTAGGTTTGTGATTTGTAGGTTGGTTTTCTTTGCTTTATGTTTTAAAAAAACATTTATAAGTGAGTACAAATGATAATTGTCTTCCTGGGTCTGGGTTACCTCACTCAAAATGATGTTTTCTAGCTCCATCCATTTGCCTGCAAATTTCAAGATGTCATTATTTTTTTCTGCTGTGTGGTACTCCATTGTGTAAATGTACCATGTTTTCCTTATCCATTCTTCGGTTGAGGGGCATTTAGGTAGTTTCCAGGTTCTGGCTATGACAAACAATGCTGCTATGAACATAGTTGAACACATGTCCTTGTGGCACTATTGAGCATCTTTTGGATATATACCCAAAAGTGTTATTGTTGGGTCTTGAGGAAGGTTGTTTCCTAATTTTCTGAAAAATCACCATACTGATATCCAAAGAGGCTATACCAGATTGCACTTCCACCAGCAATGCAGAAGTGTTCCCTTTACCCACAACCTCTTCAGCATAAGTTGCCATCAGTGTTTTTTATCTTGGCCATTGTTACAGGTGTAAGATGGAATCTCAGAGTTGTTTTGATTTGCATTTCTCTGATGACTAAGGATGTTGAGCATTTCCTTAAGTGTTTTTCAGGCATTTTAGATTCCTCTGTTGATAGTTCTCTGTCTAGGTCTGTACTCCATTTTTTTTATTGGATTATTTGTTCTTTGGATGACCAATTTCTTGAGTTCTTTATATATTTTGGAGATCAGACCTCTGTCTGATGTGGGGTTGGTGAAGATCTTTTCACATTCTGTTGGCTGTTGTTTTGTCTTATTGACAATGTCCTTTGCTTTATAGAAGCTTTTCAGTCTCAGGAGGTCCCATTTATTAATTGTTTCTCTCAGTGTCTGTGCTGCTGGGGTTACATTTAGGAAGTGGTCTCCTGTGCCAATGCGTTCAAGTGTACTTCCCACTTTCTCTTCTATGAGATTCAGTGTGGCTGGATTTATGTTGAGGTCTTTGATCCATTTGGACTTGAGTTTTGTGTATGGTGATAGATATGGATCTATTTTCATTTTTCTACATGTTGATATCCAGTTATGTCAGCACCATTTGTTAAATATGCTTTCTTTTTTCTATTTGATTTTTTTTTGCTTTTTTTTGTCAAAAATCAGGTATTCAAAGGTGTGTGGGTTAATATCCAGGTCTTCAATTCGGTTCCATTGGTCCTCCTGTCTGTTCTTATACCAATACCAGGTTGTTTTCAGTACTGTAGCTTTGTAGTAGAGCTTGAAGTCAGGGATTGTGATGCCTCCAGAAGTTCTTTTATTGTACAGGATTGTTTTGGCTATCCCGGGTTTTTTGCTTTTCCATATGAAGTTGGGTACCATTCTTTTGAGGTCTGTGAAGAAATTTGCTGGGAATTTGATGGGCATTGCATTGAATCTGTAGATTGCTTTGGTAAGATTTGCATTTTTACTATGTTAACTCTACCTACCCAAGAACATGGGAGATCTTTCCACTTTCTTGTGTTTTCTCCAATTTTTTTCTTCAAAGATTTAAAGTTCTTGTTATACAAGTCTTCTGCCTCTCTGGTTAGAGTTACTCTGAGATACTTTATGATATTTGTGGCTATTGTGAAGGGTGATGTTTCTCTGATTTCTTTTTTAGCCCATTTATCATCTGTGTAAAGGAGGGCTACTGATTTTTTTGAGTTAATCTTGTATCCTGCTACATTACTGAAAGTGTTTATGAGTTGTAGAAGTTCTTTGGTAGAATTTTTGGAGTCGCTTATGTAAACTATCATATTATTAGCAAATAGTGAGAGTTTGACTTCTTCTTTTCAGATTTGTATTCCCTTGATCTCCTTTTGCTGTTTTATTGTTTTAGCTAGGACCTCAAGAACTATATTGAACAGATATGGAAAGAGTGGACAACCTTGCCTTGTTCCTGATTTCAGTGGGATCGCTGGGAGTTTCTCTCCATTTAGTTTGATGTTGGCTGTTGGCTTGCTGTATATTGCCTTAATTATGTTTAGGTATGTTCCTTGTATCCCTGCTCTCTCCAAGACCTTTATCTTGAAGGAATTTGTATTTTGTCAAAAGCTTTTTTGGCATCTAATGAGATGATCATGTGGTTTTTATTTTTCAGTTCGTTTATATGGTGGATTACATTGACAGATTTCCATATGTTGAACCATCCCTGCATGTCTGGGATGAAGCTGACTTGACCATGGTGGATGGTGGTTTGATGTGTTCTTGGATTCGATTTACCAGTACTTTATTTAGTATTTTTGCATCAATGTTCATGAGTGAGATTGGTCTGTAATTCTCTTTCTTAGTAATGTCTTTCTGTGGTTTGGGTATCAGGGTAATTGTAGCCTCATAAAAAGAGTTTGGCAATGTTCCCTCTGTTTCTATTGTGTGGAATAATTTGAGGAATATTGGCATTAGTTCCTCTTTGAAAGTCTTGTAGAATTCTGACCTGAAACCATCTGGCCCTGGGCTTTTTATGGTTGGGAGACTTTTGACGAATGTTTCTACTCCTTCAGCAATTATAGGTCTGTTTAATTTGCTTATATGGTCTTGATTTAATTTTGGTAAGTGATATTTATCCAGAAAGTTGTCCATTTCTTTTACGTTTTCCAATTTTGTGGAGTACAGGTTTTCGAAATACGACCTGATGATTCTCTGTATTTCCTCCATGTCTGTTGTTATGTCCCCCTTTTCATTTCTGATTTTGTTAATTTGGATATTCTCTCTCTGCCTTTTGATTAGTTTGGATAAAGGTTTGTCTATTTTCTTGATTTTCTCAAAGAACCAACTCTTTGTATTGTTTTCTTTGTTTCTATTTTGTTGATTTCAGCTCTCAATTTGATTATTTCCTGCCGTCTAGTTCTCTTGGGTGAGTTTGCTTCTTTTTGTTCTAAAGTTTTCAAATGTTCTGTTAATTCACTAGTGTGAGATTTTTCCAGCTTCTTTATGTAGGCATTTAGTGCTATGAACTTTCCTCTTAACATTGCTTTCATTGTGTCCCATAAATTTGGGTAAGTTTTTTGGTCATTTTCATTGAACTTTAGGAAGTCTTTAATTGCTCCCTTTATTTCTTCCTTGACCCATTGATGATTCAGGTGAGCATTGTTTAATTTCCACATGTTTGTAGGTTTTCTGGAACTAGTGTTGTTGTTGAATTCTAGCTTTAAGCTACAGTGATCTGATAAGATACATGGGGTTATTCCAATTTTTTTGGATTTGTTGAAGTTTGTTTTGTTACCGAGTATGTGGTCAATTTTTGAGAAGGTTCCATGAGGTGCTAAGAAGAACATATAGTCTTTTATATTTGGATGAAATACTCTATAGATGTCTGTTAAGTCCATTTGAGTCATAACATCTGTTAGTTCCCTTATTTCGCTGTTCATTTTTTTTTGTCTGACTGACCTGTCCAGTAATGAGAGTGGAGTGTTGAAGTCTTCCACTATTAGTGGGTGGGGTTTAATGTATGATTTAAGCTTTAGCAGTGTTATATCTCAGTTTCTTACCTTCGACTATAAAAACACAAATACTGAAATATTAATTCTTATTTTCAGAAGCTTAAGCAACAAAACTAAAAAAGTCTTGAGCGCCAATTTGTGAGGGAAAGCATTTTTAGCCACTTGGCTGAGGAATAGTGTATGTTTGTTGCTTCTGAGCTTCATGGTGATGTTAGGCAAGAAGATGATATAAAATGTAGGCATATGTCGTGGTCTATAGTTCTTTAATGAGTCAACTTTCAAGCTAAATGCTTTTTTCTGTTGTAGAGAAACTGAGAAATAACTCAACTGACACACCACTTCTACTGGGCTTTTTTTTAAAAATAGTTTTGACTTCTATACCTCATTTACTATCTCTCCTAAGTGTTTAGCCAATATGCCAAGAAAGGAATTATGCTAAGAATTTTATTTTATTATTACTTTTTAGATATATTTATTTACTGTGTATTTGCATTTTGCTTGTAGGTATGTTTGTGCACCTTGTGTATGCTTGGTGCCCACATAGCTCAGAAGGGGGTTTTGGGTGTCCTGAAATTGGAGTGATAGGTAGTTAAAAACTCCCTTGAGGTGGCTGGGAACTGAACCTGGGTGCTTTGGAAGAGTAATAAGTACTCTCAACCACTGAGTCATCTTTCCTGCCTCCTAAACAAGAGATTTAAACAAGAGAAAGATGTTGCTCTTCCTCTTACCTTCTTTTGTCTATTTCTTTTATTTTCTTTTAGTGTTTGAGACAAGATCTCACCATTTTACCGTAACCAGACTCACCATTCGAACCAAGCTAGTCTTGAACTCACAGAGATCTGCCAGCTTCTGCCTTCCTAGTGCTAAGATCAAAGGGTGTGACACTACATCTGGCCATGATCAGTACTTTTATCCCAGCTGTTTTTCCTCAAACTCTTTTGCTCTTAGAGGCAGAAGATGTAAGGTCAAATTCTTAACTCCCACAGTTACTTGGTGGCTTACTTCACAGGATAAACTAAATATGAAACCCTCTGAGATCTGCCACACCCTCCTGCCAAATGGTTATAAGGAGCACACCACTGGTTGCAGGTGTCCCTCATATTACTATTTACATATGAAATGTCCCCCATATGTTAAATTCCTGACACCTAGGTGTTGGTACAATTTTGGCACTTTGGGAAATGTTGGAAAGTGGGTCCTGCTGGAGCAAGTTGGTCATTGAAGGTGTGTCCTTGGGGACAGTATCTTGCTATACAGTTCCTTCCTAAAATCTCATTTCCTGCTTTCTGTTCACCAGGAGCTAAAAATGCTCCTCCATGTTGCGTACTCCTGCCATGATGTTCCTTCGGCCCAAGTGGGTTGGACCAAGCAACCCAAAACTTGCACCATCTGTAATCTTGAGCTGAAATAAATCTTCATTTTCACATCTTCTCTTGGGCATTTTATCATGGTAATGAGAAAAGCAACTTGGTCCCCAGCTGGTGATGCCAGTTCGGAAAGTTCTGCGATCTTTAGGAGGTGGCAGCTACCTGGAGGTGGCACTGGAGGCATGCCTCTGAAGGGTAAACCTGCCCATGGTCTACTCTTTTCATTTTGCTCCCCTTCCACTGGAACAGTTTCCTCTTCCACAGGATCCTGCTGCCATAATATTCTGCTTTGCCGCAAACCCAGAATCAACAGAGTCAAGGTCCATGAGCTGAAACCTCTGAACCCATGAACCAAAATATGGCCTTATTATTATTATTCCCATTAGATACCCTACATCAGGTGTTTTGTTACCTCACTGAGGAAAGAAACTGGATGACCTAGCACCTGCCTTGGTTACAGGTTAACTGCTGCCACTAGAAACAGCAGATTTGAGAAACTGTGCCATTCAGTCCCATGGAACCTCAGATTATTTGACCAGTTTTAGAGGGCAAGCTTCCATGCGGAGACTATTCAGTGTCTGCCTCCCATCAGGGCTGTGCCACTTGTTAGGAGAGCATTTGTCCGTCTTGCAAAAGAGGCTTTGAAAAGATTAACAAGAACGCGTGTTCCCTTTCAAAGATAATCATCCCAAGAAGCTGCCATCAGCAGGGGACAGTGATTGGAATTATAATTTGCGGGTCTCTGTCCTAATAGAGCCCGTAAATCCGGAAGAATTCACTGGCTCTGTGTCAGAGTTTGGCTAATAAGCCTGCTAGTATTTCCAGACCCTCCAGATGCCCATATTTAATGCTTGGCTGGCCTTCTTATGTAGCATAACCAAACAGGCATTTCACAACCACCCTCGATGCCTTCGGTCTAAAACAACACAGCCAGAAGCTCTGAAATGTGTTCCATGAAGCATGAAAGAATTCATTAAGGTTCTGTCTGATTCAGTTCTGTGGAACAACACAAGTCTGATGTTCTTGTAAGGGTTCCTCTTGGCCCTTTAGAGAGAATCTGTGTCTCACGACCAAAGCAAACAGGGTAACTTGGAGAGGCTATGGCTATTATATTTTATATTATAGTTATATATTATATTTTCTATCTGACACATTCATTACCAATAGCAAAATGGAGAAGGAAAAATATCACACATAAATCTGACTTCTAGAAGTCATGATGACAAGCAGAGGACTGGCTTTCCACCTAAAAGCAAAAGTTATGTAGGAATATAGGAAAGCGTTACCAGTGAGGTGCCTAGGGCCAATCTGCCCTTCACAAATAGGAATGATGGGCAGATGAGGGGATGTTCTTCCAAGGGCTGGCAATTGTGAGCCCTTTAGTGCCCATGCCCTGGTGGCTGGCCTGGGAAACATAAAGACTTTCTAGTTACAAACCCAAAAAGTTAGGGGCTGATAGCTGCAGCTTTTTGGAAGTGTAGGCACTCGAGTTGAAGGCTTATCGCTGTAGGCCTTGACTAGCAGCGTGGCCCATCGCACACACCTCCACCACAGGCACACTTAGCAGCTAGTATAACTGGTTTCTGAGATCACAGAGCTGTAGCAGTAGGCCACAGCTAGCAGAATCAGGTATCACTTGCTTACATTACAGTTTTCCACAGGCCTCAGGCTCTAGGACTCTAAGCCTTGAAGTGTTCGCTCTTGAGATTGGTTAGTGTTACGGTTCTCTGGCCAAGGGTGTCTGGGACTCTTGGCCCTTCAGGGTTTGTAACTCACTGATTCTCATTCAGTGACGGAGGCCCATGGTGTCTCTGCTCTGGTCCTTCACAGCCCTCTGTTTTTTAGCCTCAGCTTTCTCTCTCGTGTGCTTTCTTTCCACTTCCGTGTCTCTTGTCCCTCTGCCTCTTCAGGCTGTGGTTTCCCTCCTGACTGCTCTCCACACTTCAGCTGCCCTCTCCTTTTTACTGCTACGCCTATAGTTGTAAGGGTCAGAGCCTGGTCCTCGGCAATCCTAACGAGGGAGGCTCACGTACCCACTCAGAATACACCCATTAAACAGCTAGGCTCACCTACCCACTCAGAATACACCAATTAAACAGCTAGGCTCACCTACCCACTCAGAATACACCCATTAAACAGATAGCTCACCTACCCACTCAGAATACACCCATTAAACAGATAGCTCACCTACCCACTCAGAATACACCCATTAAACAGGCAGCTAGGAAGGAGGAGCAGTGAAAGGAGATTTGTTCAGTACAACCAGAGTGGAAGAAAAACAAAGATGTCTGTCTAGTGACCTCTCAAGTCCATTTTGGGGGTCCTAACATGCGGGCTGCAGGCATGGCAGATGGCTTTGTGGTTAAGAGCTTTGGCTGCTCTTCCACGCAGGGGTTCAATTCCCAACACCCACATGAAGGATCACAAGTCTGTGACTCCAATTCCAAGGGATCTGATTCCCTCTTCTGGCTACTGCAGAAACTACACACTCAAATGCATGTAAATATGTAAATAAATATTTAAAAAAGAAATGAAAGAAGGAAGAATGAATGAATAAATGAATGGAAGGAAGGAAGGAAGGAAGGAAGGATGGATGGATGGATGGATGGATGGATGGATGGATGGATGGATGGATGGATGGATGGAAAAGCAGTCCTGGCCAAGGTGAGGCCCCGTCCATCACTGACCCATCATTATCAGCTCCAGTCTCTCCTACAAGGTGGTCTGACAAGTAGTTAGAGCTGTGAAGACTCTTTTCTTGGCAGAAGTTTCTCCTCTGGCTGGCATGAGGGCTTCTACCTTTTCCTTCTCCCAGCAACAGATTCCTGGGGAAATTCCAACTCCTTGGAATTTGTTGTTTCAATAGTCTGTTTGTTAAAGCAAAGGGCTCGAGTATCTCCTAAATCGTCATTCCTGCCAGTGTGTTTACACTGCCACTCACCCACCGCCACTGCTGTCGTCCTCTGTGTTACCTTGTTGTCCTGTTTGTACTAATGCCAAGGACTAAGAGTGGGCAAAGAAAGATCCTTCTGGGAAAGCCTTTTATTGTGCCTATGTTGCAACAGCAGAGGGCAGTGCAGGAGGGTGTCTCTCAGCTGACTCAAATATCGAGCTCAACAGCCAGAAGGGAGTGTGGCAAGGGTGTTTACACTGACTACAGGGGATCTACATGTGCATGAAGGACTGTGTTTGTATCCGTCACAGCATAGCCCTTCTGCAAATGAAGTAGTGTATTTGCAGAAACTGACATCTTCTGCTGGGCAGCTAAGGGAAGCATCTTTCCTCCTATGCCTGGGTGAAAATGATGACGGACTTATTTGTGTTGACCCAAAAGACTGGTGCTTGAAACAACCATGGCTGCAATGTAGCTTCCTCAGGTTACCCACAAAGCTTCCAAAGCAACCAGGTCAGTCTGAGGGAGGGCAGTCCTACTAACTGCTTGGTCATAGTCCTTCAGTTTAAGTTATCAGAAACACCAGTGAGGGAATGGTCTAACAGCTGTCAATCATTCCAGCCTCAAACATTATAACTTATTTAAAGGAAACTACACAATTAAGAGGGCCCTAACAATAAAGGCTTATTATTAACAGTGACATCTCTATATTTAACACTGCTCTAACAATGTTTAACTCTTGCCTCATTGCCCCAGGAAGTAGTGGGTGGCCCCTGTAATCTATCTCAAAGAGTAATTTACATACGGTTTTAATAGCAATGGAGGTTATAAGTCAGGAAAACTTTAGGAAGTCACAAACCTTTACCAAAGCATTTAACCCTGCTGTGGCTGACCTTTGATATGTTTATAAAAACTGTCAAGTGCTTCTGGCCTTCGAAGAACTCTTAGGTAAATCAAGCAAGTCTTCAATATTCAAGATGCTTTTGACTCATCAAAGATGTGAAGTCATAATCTAATAAATATTTGGTTGTCTCCTGGTAGACTAAAAGAGTAACCCAAACAGACAGCTCTGCTAAAGACTGATTTTGAGAGATTTTGAGACTCTAAAAACTGAAAAGGGCAACAAAAATCTGACTATTTGATCCAAAAGTCCCCCAGTTCATCTCTTCCTCCTCTACCATCGTAACAACACGCCTGCCATTTTCACTCGCCTGTCCTCTTCCTCTGTACACACTCAACTTTTCCAAGTTGTTTTCTTGGAGCCTTTATTTCCCATTCACCCCTTACCTAGTGTGATCTGGCTCTTGTCCCCGTTACTCAACTGAAAAAGTTCTTGCTAAAGTCACTGCAATATTTGTTGCAAAACCGAGTGACCACGTTTAGATTCTTTCCCAGTTTGAATGTGTGGTGGCTTTGTTCTGCTAGTGGCATCCCTTGGTTTCATTCACATCATTCCCCTTGACTGCCTGGTGCCTCCGTGGGATTTGTCTGATCAGCACAGGAGGCAGAGCTGCTGATGCGCAGTGAGGGACACACTGAGCTGCTTCAGCGTGCCAACCACACCCTTGCAGCTATCCAGTAAGCGGACTCCAGAAGAAAGCCCATCTTAATGACCGCCACAGTGCATTCCTTGCTGTAGAGATCTAATTCTTTGCATACATTTGAGAAAGGTTGTCCAGGATACCAGTGGGTTTCTCTTCAGAGTGACTGGGGAGGAAACAAAAAACAAAACAACAACAACCAAAAAAACCCTCCAATTTTCTGGGCAGTTGGTTTTAAGCCCACAATTAGTAATTATCACCTCTTTCACACAAAGCTCATTCTAACTTCCTTCAGTTTCCACCTCTGGAAACATTGTGAAATGATCTGGTGATATGGTTAAGGCTTTCAACCACGCCAAGGATTCTGCAACCACAATTAGCATATGTTGTTTAAGCTGGGACCGTTGCAGTTGTCTATCTGCAGTAGAGGATAGTGGCATTCAATGCTTTTTCTATGGTGGCTGCTTTTGGGTGTTGGTTAAAATACAATCCAAAGGGGCTGGAGAGATGGCTCAGTGGTTTAGAATACTGGCTGCTCTTCCAAAGGGCCTGAGTTCAATCCCCACAGCTAATGCAACTCTCTCAGAACCTGCATAAAGGTAGAAGTAAAGAGCCAATATTACAAAGTTTCTGCTCCACCGGAAGACCAGGGTTCAACTCCCAACACAGGCTCCCAACCACCTGGAACTCTAGCTCCAGAGAATCTGACACCCTCTCCTGGCCTCTGGGGATACCTGCACACACGTGGCATGCACTCACACAAACAGAATAAAAATCAACATAAACAAACCTCAAATCTCGAAGGACAGCTTTTACTGACTGTAATTTCTTTCCCACCCTCGTAAGGTCAAAAACTGTAAGTCAAACCATAATGTCACCACGTGTAATTGTTGAGGACATCACTTCAGAAGGTGAGCAGTAATTTCAGCTTTTCCTGAAAGCTCAGTTATAGATCTATTAGGAGCCCTGTCACTCAGGTACTTCCAGCTTTTCCTTGTTACTGAGTTCATTCTTCTCCATGTGTTTTCTCAAGCGCCTTCTATTCTCAAAGCAACAATGCCTCCCTGAGCCCCCCAATAATGTCACTCCACTTCTTCCTCAGTCCAGCAGTTCATAGTTCGCCATGTCCTCAGCTGTAAGGTTCCCTTAAATCCAGCAGAGAAGTCCTAGCTTTCCCAGGTGCCAGTCCCAAAACAATACTAGTTGCACATAAAGCATTTTATTGAGGCACTTTGACTCTTGCTTGCTGTCTGTGTTTATGATTGCTGGTTGTACTGATGGTTTCTTTTTGTAGTGAGTCTTGGATTTTGTTTTTTCTTTATACAGGCCTTGAAAATTGGTTCTGTTGTCTTCTATTAGTTGCTTCTTAACTCTGCTTCAAGTCTTATGCAACATTCCACATCTTTTTAGAATACAAAATTATAATATAGTATAATATAATATAATATAATATAATATAATATAATATAATATAATATAACATAATATAATATAATATAATTGCATCCGGTGCTTTAATTTGACAGGATTTGGGATTCCTCCACCAGGGATCTGAAATCTGGGAGCTCTCTATTGCCCCCTGCTGAAAAGTGACAAACTCGCGGTTGGATTATTTTAGGTTACTGGGGAAACAGGGTTACTGATGTAATTACCCTTCAGATTCTCCCTGTACTCTCACCTCTCGTGGCTACTGTTTCTTCATTTTCTATTCATTTATCATCTATGCTTAGAATGACTTCTGAAGATCCTATTCTCCTACCAAAACGTGGGGTTCCATGGATGCTAGGGTTTTTGTTTTTGTTTTCTGTTTGGTTTAGTTTTTTGTTTTTGTTTTTGGTTTTTGGTTTTCTTTTGGGGGGAAGATTTTTTTGGTCTCTCTCTCTCTCTCTCTCTCTCTCTCTCTGTGTGTGTGTGTGTGTGTGTGTGTGTGTGTGTGTGTGTGTGTGTGTGTGTTTATTCTAGGTTATTGATGTTCTTCATCTTCATTTACCCATGGTAGAGTTATTATAAGGACTAGAAGTTAGTTTGGAAATTATGTGCTCTAAGGGCTTTCAAATCTGTCATTTTAAGATTTGAAATGATGTCTGGTACATACTCTTCAACACTCTTATATTGTGTATCTGAGATATGTTCTAAATCTGGGCGCTGGAGAGACAGCTCAGAGTTACCTGTGGCACTGCTCTTGCAGAGGACAAAAGCTCAATTCCCAGCACCCGTGCTGGCCAGATAACAACTTCCCCTTAGGCCAGAGCCAAGGATTCCAGCATCTCTGCTCTCCTCCACTCATGTGCACGTACTGTATGCCTCACAAGGTGAGCTCAGTAGCTGTTAGGGTTGCATACAGACTTAGTACATGTCCTTTCTCTACAAAGGGGTTTCGGGCAAGATCCCCAGAAAATTGCAGGTTGGTAGATGGGAAGGGAGAAAGGGATCGAGCAGTTGTAAATCGTGCTGGAATTCTTACTTCACTGAGAGTCTTCGACCAGATTCAGGGGGAGGTCTTTCTTTCCTGCCTCACTGAGGAGTAAGTCTTACTCCCTCTGGTTTCACACTGCCTCCTCAAAGCACCCTCTTTTCAGACTCTAGGGGATCCATACAGACAAGAAGTCAATGCTTTTGTAAATCTTTCCACTGGTCTTATGGACCTGGTCCATCAACTATGTGATGCCTCTGATCTGATCCATTTTTCTTAAGGTTCTTTCTTCTCTTGACATGGTTTATGCTCATTGTCCAGCACCTTGCTAATCTTGATGCTTTCTTGATGGCTCATGCCTCTACCAATATGGGTATCACCTAAAGGTATTTCTCTTGACTTTTCTGTCTATATTTTCTTCCTTGGCAATTCTCCCAGACCTACAAGCAGCTCTCGCAAGATTTCTCAAGCTCTCAAGCTCTCGCGAGATTTCAACCTAGCCTCAGCATTTGCCCACTTGTTAGGTATTTTTGCCTGGTTGGCTAGGAGTGCCAGAAATTCACTATCCAAAACAAATTCATTTTTCAATCAATTTAAGATGTCTCTACTTCCTTGTCTCTCTCTCCTGCCGTTGTTAGTCTCCCACCGTCAGTTCTGCCCAGAACGATCCAACTTGTATTTCATGTTGGTTTTCCTCACTAGTCTCTCTCACATCCATGCTACTCGGGATTCCCACACCCTGCTCACTGCTCATGAGCCCCATGAGGGTCTCTTGAGAGCACAGACTCTATCACTGTCCGTGTTCTCAGCACCTCACTCGCTTTCTCTACATAGTAAGAACTCTAAAGTGTTCTGAGTCAGTAGATACAGATTGAAGGTTAGAATTTTTTTTTTTAAGCAAGGTGATCAATGTTTTCCATTCTACTTTGTCAACCTCTTTCACTGAGGCACCTTCATCTACTTGCTTGAGCCAAACTGAAATATTCACGGCTCTCTTTAGTGTACACCTACTTTTGGCGGAGGCCGGGGGGATTGTTTTTCCTCCTGCTAGAAATGCCCAGTAGCCCCGCAGCCGTCCATTACGTTCTTGCAAGTCCTTCCAGGCTTGCATCCAGTGTCTTATTCTTCACAAAGAACTCTTCCCAAATCCCACAGGCCCTGAGTTCCTATAGAATTTGAACAGCTCCTCTCTTAAGGAATTGGTTACAATCTTCTTTTGGACTAATATTAAATAGTAGGGCTTTGTTACGGAAGGAATTTAAAGTTTATCTAAGACGGCTCTGTGCTTAGTGGCTAAAGACTAAATATCAGTCAGGCTTAGAACCCAATTCTCCCAAATCCCTTTCCAGGGCAATACTATTTGTGCAATTGTTTTACCTTTTCTTGTAGAGTATACGGACGGGGTTGAACTTTACTCAGCTCTGCCTCCTTCATGGTATCCAATGGGATCCCTTTCATATATATGCAAGGAACTTGTGGTGCTTTGAATAAGAATGCCCCTCATAAGCTCATAGACGTGAATGCTTAGTCATTAGCGCATGGTGCTACTTGACAGGGATTAGGTGTGGCTTTGTAGGCGGAAGTGTGTCACTGGGTGTGGGCTTTGAGACTTCAGATGCTCAAACCAGTCCCAATGTCTCTTTCTTCCGGCTGCCTTCAGATCCGGATGTAGAACTTTCAACTTCTTCTCCAGCACCGTGTCTACCTGTGTCTCCACGCTGCCTCCCATAATGATAGTGGCCTAAACCTCTGAAGCTGTAAGCAAGCCCCCAATTAAATGTTTTCCTTTATAAGAGTTGTCATGATCGTGGTGTCTGTTCACAATAGAAACCCTTAGTAAGCATAACTATACTGGGTAGAAATGAATATTTTATGTGTTAGTTAACTGATATTTTCAGGGGTATCCTAAATTCCCTGAAAAGCAGCATGAAGCAGAGATTTCTTCCTAATGAGTAAGTACGGAGGCAGAAATAACAAGCACCAACGTCATCCCTGCTTCCCAGGGAACCACTGGAGACTCTGCAGGCAATGTGGAGACGGTGTCTGCACACATAGACCAACTGTCTATTAACAGGTCTTGGAGGAAACCATGCCCTGGGCAGCCCCTGCAGAAAGGAATTTACATCCTTATTTCTTTTCACTGTTTGCTACTGATCAGAGCTCCACCCCCGGTCACCTAGGTCCATCCTTTGGTTCTTCGATGGCTCCTTGGATAGACCGAGTCCATGATCTGTGGGAAGGTTTTTATTGGAGTCCAGAGTGGAAGAGACTGCAGGTAGACTGTGTCTGATAAAGCATCCCTGAAGTTAAGCCTGTTTCTTATACTTGTTACCCAGGATTGTTGCTTGCTGAGTGTGGCAATGTTGGTTTTGCAACATCAATCCAGTGGCATCTGTTTGGAGGAAACAGGCCTGATGAGGGCTGGAGATGGCTCAGCAGTTAAAAGCTCTTGCAGCTCTTGCAGAGGACCTGGGCTCATTCCCTAGCACTCACACGCAGCTCACAACTGTCTATAACCCTAGTCCCAGGCGACCCCACGCTCTCTTCTAACCTCTGCAGACACCAGGCACACACATGGTGTGCAGACATACATGCAGGCAAAACACCCATACATATAAAATTAAAAGTAAGTAAATCATCGGTGGTAGCATTTGCCTTTAATCCCAGCACTCAGGAGGCAGAGGCAGGGATCTCTGTGAGTTCAAGGCCAGCCTGGTCTATAGAGCGAGGTCCAGGACAACCAAGGCTACACTAAGAAACCATGTCTTGAAATACCCCCCCAAAAGGGGAAAAAAGCAGTAAATAAATCTTTTTAAAACACAGACCTAATCAGAGGATATGTTTTAAATGTGCCATGCAAATAAATTGCAAAATTCATGAATGATATCAAAAGACAGACTGAACAAGTTCTAACTTTTTGTCTCTTAAATAATTTGTAATTCCATATATGAGTTTCAAAAATAAACGAGTTCTAGTGCTTCACATTCCTATTGTGTTGTGATTCTACACGAAAAAATATTCATCTCGTTACTCAATAAAATGCAAATAAATCCATTCTTTTCTCTCTCTAATCTTTTTTTATAATTTTATAGATCTTGTTTTTGACAATTTCAGAATGCATATAGCACATACTGATTATTATAACCCCTGAATCTCTCTCCCACCTCTTAATCCATCCTTTTAGTTTGTGATGCTCTGCCCTCAGATGGAACTCATGCTTTTAGTGTAAGTTATTCACCAGCACACCCTGAAGCAAGGGAGAGTGTTTCCTTTTCCCAGGGAAGTCATTTTACTACACACAAGGCAGACTTGCGACTCCTCGTACACTTCCAGACACCCTGAATACTTTAACAAAGATCCCAGTCCAGATGTTCAATAACCATGTCGGGTCCATTTTGGAAGATGAAGAAAAGAAACACATTTTGTAGATGGAGAAGGAACTTTGAAGGCAATTAATACTGACAGGCCAGAAGATCATGTTTCATTTTCTTGTTAAAGCTGCCACCCTCCCCAGATTTTATTGTCAGACTCTTGAGAGGAGAAGGGAAAAGAAAAGGGTAGGAACGAAGGATAAAGTTTAATGCGAAGGAGGCATTAAAAAGCCAAATGTAGAGCAGAGCAAGGACAATTAAAGGCTAATATGACTGCCAGAGGACACTGTATAGTTAGCCAGTGATGACAAATGACTAATGCAAGGCTCAGGGAGATCCTCTGGAGAGACTGCAAGCTGACAGGCATCCCGTAGGCCGACAGCAGATGACACACGGCACAGAATCTGTACTGAATGAACTTACACCAGTTAGACTACATGGGCTACAGCCCCTAGTTCTACAGTGATCCAGTCCCAAGTCTGTAAGGGCACAACTATGAGGAATTCTGGGACTTTTGGGGAGATTGGTGTGGAACCATAACACAGGAGCTCCGTGCTGTAGCCTGGGAATACGGATTTAGTTTAGCCTAGGCTTCTTGCTCTAATATAGAAGCAGTTTCATGAAGTTGTTTTTTTTTTTTTAATATAATAGCAGAGAAAGAAAAGTCACAAACCAAGGCACTTTTCAAATACATCTGTGGAAACATTAAGTAGGTGGTTACTGCAAAGTGGAGAAAACCCAGTTATGAGCCTCAGATACTGGCTGAGGACTCTTAGCAGTTTGGTCGGCGGAACCCATGATTTGTTGCTACATTCCTAAAGGACTTTGTCTATTAGTCACAGGATGCTAGGTCTGCACAGAGGTAGCCAAGGAATGGCTATTTAGCGAGTGTGATGGTAAGAACATGAATGTCCCTCAAAGGCTCAGATATTCGAATACATGGTCCCTAGTTGGTGGCACTCTTTGGGGAGGAGTAGGGGGTGTGGCCTTGCTGGAGGAGGTACAGCCCTGGGGGCAGGCATTGAGGTCCTTCCAGTTTGCAAATGTTTTCGACCTGAAGGTGCAGCTTCGTTCTGAGAACTTAAGTTTCACAAGAACTATGTGTGTTTTCCTTCTGTGCGGGATTTTATCACAGCCACCTCACCTGGCCAGACCTTTCTTGGACTGACCAGCCTTCTATAAATCCCATGTGCTCTATTGCAAAGAAAGGAGCACGGTTTCCTGTCATTTCTATCTGTGTTTTGCAAGTCTTAAAGAAAACTATTCCAAAAGTCAGTTTCTTGCTGATTCTGCTTGACTTGCTCCAACTTCTCTATCTTCTATTTTATTATTTTTGACCAATAGTATAGTTTTTCATTTTCTTTTTATTATTTGTGTCTTTCACATCATGCATCTCCATCCCATTCATTTCCCTATCCCTTCATAGCTACCCTTTGCCCTTGCAAGCTTTTGCAAGCTTCCCCCTAAATCAAATAAAATAAAATTTAAGAGGAAAAAAAAAGACAAAAAGGAAAAATCAGTCTCACCATGGAGGCTGTAGTGTGACACAGCGAATCATGTAGTAAACCCTGTTATCCACTCTTCTAGTTTAAAAAACCATATGCCGCGCCCTTATAAATGCCCTAGATTCTATACAAGCAGTTGCAGTGTTCTGTTAAAAGGATAAAATTAAATGAAGGCATCAGCAGGAATTGAATCAACAGTCCTTCCTCCTTTCTGTGAAATTTCAATTAAATCCCAAGACCTCAATGCAAATCCGGAACCCTTATTCGAGTATTCTGGTGTTCTTTGCTTCACCAATAGGTGAATTCAGATCTTTCCTTCCAGATCTGAATCACTTTTAAATGAATTATGGGGTTAACATGATGACACGAAGTCCCAGCAGTCTTCCTCATTGTTAATTTTCTCTCTATGTCCCATACACTTGCTCTGACTTGTTAATTTGCTGAACATTCTAAAGAGCTTTGCTCTGCCATATTAAGCTTTCGTCTCACCAGCAGAGGGAGTGCGGAGGACTCCGGGTGTCATCCCAGGGCCTGGGTGTACCAGGGGCCCCTGCACATTCAGGGCTGCGCTCAGCAGGAAGAAGTGCTGGACAAGCTGAAGTGGAGTAAGGTAGAAAAGATCAACTATCAAATACAGATTTACTGATTTATTTGGTCATTTACTTAAAGCACTGCTTGTGCTGCCCGTTTGCCGTGCATGACTTCACTTGCTACCCGGAACAGAATGACCTGGAGAAACAGTTAAAACAATGGCCGTTGCCCTTAACAACCAGCTGATGGCTTCTGTAAAATATTACTTGCTTGCCTGCTCCGCCGAATGGTTTTCTAAAATGAGAATAGAGACCGGTCTCAGCACCAAAGCTGTCTTGGCTTCAGTTCACTGGTGACATCTCCTCCCTTCCACCCCACGCTCACCGGTGGCGGAGGGCCTGTTCCAGAAAGATCTTCACAAGGAACTTTGGAGAGAAGCTGGAGCTCTGTGTGTGGCACCGTCAGGAATCCACTCTCTTGCCTAAGATCTTTAGAGGAGGGGGAAGTCTCTTTTGCGCAAGTTTCTCTTTACAGCTCGGTGGCTCTTGTTTTTTGAAACCCCAAAGAAAGTGATTCTGTGGCTCCCTGGAGGATTAATGAGATGGAGTAAAAAAGGAAACAAGCTCTCACCTAAGCTGCTTTTTCTACGTAGCGTATTAAGACGATACTGGATTGTAGAATCTCAAATTATTAAACTATTGAATCTATTTCTTCATCATAAGAAATATGTAGTAATGATAGTAGTACTGTCCCCTGCCGACACTGTCATGGACTCACTAATCTGTGTGCGTGCATGGACACGCACGTGTGTCTGTTTAATCCTCACATTGTCCCTTAGAGGCAAGTCTCATTGTTCCCATCTGTAGAGAAAGAAATAGAGGCATAGTTCAATCAAAGTCACAAGCTAGAAAGGTCTTTCTGACTCCTAAACCCAATCAATGTCCTCACCAGTGTTAAGGACAATGCCACGGTCTCATAGGTGTTTGGGCTGTGCAGACTACTTTAACCACCAATATCCCACCTCCGAGTCTGCAAGGTGAACTCAAATAGTCACATCCAACTCCCCCATCTCCTCCTTACCTCTTTAGCTTCTAATTTTAAAATTAGGTTGGAACCAAGAAAAAATGGCTCAGTGGTTAAGGGCATTTGCTGCTCTTACAAGGCCGTGGGTACAGTACCTAGTAACCACAGGGTGGTTTACAACCATCCAGAACTCCAGTCGCAGGGGATCTGACACCTTTTTCTTACCTCTGTGGGCACCAGGCATGAGCCCAGTACACAGACACACATGCAGGCAAATACTCATATGCATAATTTTATTTTTAGTCTTTTTAAAAATTAAAGAAACTAAAGCTCATGAAACCAAAAGAAGTTTTCTATCTTTACATAAAGAGTAGAGCTTGGTGTAAATAGGTGTTATGTGATTGGGACATCACTCTGCTTTGCCCCCTACAGCTGAGGGGACTCAGTTTTGACCCTGACACCTTAATCCTAACACGACTATTTAAACCGCGAGTTCTGTTTATAGAAATGAGAATTCTATTATGTCATTTACAAAGATCAAATGAAATAATGTATGAATACATCTATCAGAGAAGTAAACAATATACAAACACATGTGATCCCATTATTAAGATGATCTCCGGTTAGAGTCAGGAACCAAGTTAGGTGTGGAAAAACGGCAAAACAGAGCAAATTCATCTTTTAATTGCTTCTTCGGGTTAGTGTTCAATGTTACTCACCTTCTACTCTCTGTATCCCCAGTTAACCACCTTTCCTGCTCGCTTTGTCTTGTCTCCCAGAAAGGAATGCTGCTTGCAAAGGCATTAGAAGGTATTTAAAGGGCATGTTTATCTTACTTAATTGTTGATGCATCTTCTTGTCTGGCTGTTCTGTGAGGTACTATTCATGTATATGGGGAGCCTATGAGGGCATGTATGTGGGTCATGTATATTCATGAATGCAGGAAGCCATTCAGTCATCATTCTGCCCTCTATGAGCCTTGGAATCAGTCTTCACGTTCTTTGAAATAACATTCAAATACCCGGTGCCTTGTTGTCACTGATAGTCCCCAACTTCTACTGTAGCTACATCAATCTATCCACTGCAAGTGAAAAAGAGCACAGTGGGAAATGCCCTTCACGCATTTCCTGCCAAACATCACAGCTCAGTGACACCAAGCTGCCGGTTACTGGGTGTTTCCCCATCATGGCTCTCTGAGAGCAATTTTTGTCTTGCTACTCAGAATCATGAAAAAGAAAAACGAGAGTGCTCAGTAGCCTGTAAAAAGACAAAAAGCAAGGGTCTATTCAATAAATATTGCTTCCATACTGTCATAAAATCAAAAATTATAGGTTCAAATATCAGTAAGTCAAAGACCACCTGTGCATCATTATGAACTGCCCTGGTGCTCATTTGTTATACTTAAAACCGAGGAGTTATGAAACAGCTTAAAATGAAGAGATGGATCCTTGGCGCTGACCTCGGCACAGAGGCGTGAGACAGTAGAGCTTTTCTTCTGCAGCTTGTAACAAAGAGTAGGTTGCTTTGATTCTCCTGTGCGACTGTCCCCCCAAAGTGTGGCATGTGCCCTGTGATGTGGAGATCTAAGAGGCACTGAATTAAGAGCATTGTGGGAGCAGATGCTCTGCACTTCCTACATCTATTTGTTCAATTTAGCGTTGTTTGAGTGCTAACATTGTTCTAGGCACCAGGAGTAAATACTGAACAAGACAAATAGGTTGTTCACCCTGTGTTCCTTAAGTATGCATTCCAGACAGCTGCTCTTGAAGAAATTGTTACAAGTTGGTGGGTGTCGTAAAGGTGAAAAATGACATTCTAGACAGCCGATGTTGATGCAATAATTGCAAGTTTGGTGGGTATGATAAAGGTGAGAAAAATAAGCTTCCAGTGACTCAAAGTTAATATTTTTAAAATCAGGTGAAAGCCTCTGTGTGAACTCCAAATGATTTACAACACCAAAGACTATTGACTTTCTTAAATAGCAGCTATTATAAAAAGAAACTGGACTGGCTAATCTTCGCTCCACCTCTCCAAAGCTAATAAAAAGGAAATGGGGGTTGACAAGATGGCTCAGCAGGTAAAGGTGCTTGCTGCCAAGCCTGATGACCTAAGTTCAGTTCTCAGGATTCACATGGAGAGAGGCCCCAAAGGTTGTCTTCAGGCCTCCACATGCACACTGTGACACACACCACACAACAAAAGAATGTAATGAAATAGTTTTTAAAGTGAGACAGCACAAACTACTTTTGAAAAAGATGTACAAAATGAGAGATTCACTGTTTTGACCCAAGAGACAACTAAACAACCAAATAAAATAAAATCCCAAAAGTGCATGCAATAACGTAAGAGGATATTCAAAGGGTGCGTTCTACAAGAATGATGAATTCTGCTGACTTTTCCTCTTCTTGGCTATGATAATTTTTGCATCTTTTGTAATCATACCCTGCTGGAAAGCCTCATAGCTTGGACAGATTTATGCCTACTACAGATTTTGGTTTCCAAATGTATGTGCCCATGACTAAGTAAATAGGCAGTCTCAAGGCTGGCTAGCTTCATCAAGAACGTTTGGACATTGCCTACAGAATCATATAACCAAATGGAATGTCACATGATTTGGAGAAGGAAGGCATATAGAAAAATTCTCATGGATTCAGAGAATCCTGGAAGAGGAACTCATCAACTATAATCTCTTCCTTCTCACTCTGAGAATATCCGGACCCTACTGGAAACCACTCTTCCTCTGAGTGACTGTAGTGACAAGAGTTTACTCCTTTTGAGAATTCTGTTGTCAGGTTTCTTTAAAAAAGACATTCTTATGAGGGTGGAGCCAGCCATGCATGCACAATAATACAAATGTGAAGGTCAGAAGGAAGCCTTCAGTGTTACCCTTGCCTTCCTTCTTTACTTTGGCAAGGTTTCTTTGTTTTTCGCTGCTCTGAAAGGCACAATAGCTGCCTTTGGGCTTCCCATTTCCCTTTATTAGTGCAGAGTTTACAAACACGTGCTACTATGTTCAGCTTATATAGATCCTGGGGATTTGAACTCAGATCCTCATCCTTAAAATGATACTCACTTTACCCATTGGACCATCTCCCCAGCTCCTATTACGCTTTCTTACAGTAGAGAAAAAGGATAACTATTGGTCTTGGGTCTGTGAAAGCCCCATAGACAAAATCAGATGGAATCTCACTTCTTCTTCTTAATGATTTTGCTCCTCTTCACCACTATCAAGTCCTCCTTTCCCAATCGTTCCCGTTTCCCCCACAATTCTTTTGTAACATGATTCTCTAGACTGTAACCAGTTTGGGTATGGGAGATGGAAGAGGTGGAAGGAGAGCAAAGCGTTTGTGTCTGTTACCTAATGTATTTGCTCTTTCTCTCAGTCTTGTGACATTGTCAGATCTGATCAACACATCATCTAATCTCTTCATGAACGTTGCCACATGAGGTGACTCAGCAACTCATTCTCTCTGAGTCTAGAAAATTTAAGATTATGTTAGTTGTAAAATTAAACCTGGGTTTGAAAATACTGCAATGATGTTGAGCCACAGAGATAAAGTATTGTTTTCGTTTCTAACACACCATTTTTTTTTTGATAGTGCTGGCAAAGGAAATGTACAAACAAGCAATCCACAGCTTAGAGGGTTGTGTTCTAGATGCTGGTTACTTAGAATACATTTTACACAGATATTACATTTTCAAACCAGCTTACCAAAACCTTCTCACTCCTGAAATACCTGAGTGTTACAAAAATCAGTCACAAAACAAAACATAATCTTGGGCTTCTCTTTCATTCTGATTTTGGTTAACCTGCACCTTCCACATAATTAGAAATATTCTAGCATCCAACACTCTGTCTAACAATGTTTTTCTGGCTTAATATGGTCAGCACCTCTCTAGAGAACTCCAGTGCTTCCCCCTCTTCTACCCAATTGGATTAAAGATGCCCTGGTTGTGTGCTGTGAACGAAAGTCCTAAGTTCCTTACAACCTAAGCCCAGTGAGGGCAGGAAGACGGCTGCAGTGCCAGATGCTCTAGATTTTATGTACAAAGGTGCCATTGGCTAGACGAGGTGGCTCAGTGGGTAAAGGTGCTTGTTCTCAAGCCTGACAAAGTCTGACAGTATGTGTTTAATTCCTGAACCCAAAATGGTGGACAGAGAGAACTGACCCCACAAGTTGTCCTCCAAATGCCACACATATGCTAGTTTAAGATGTGCATGCACACACATGCACACACTCTAATAAAATATATACATAAATTTACATTTACATTTATGTACATATTTTATTAGGTCTTCACTGACTCTACTAAGGGTTATAATCTTTCTTTCATAACAGTTTTGGGGATTTTTCTTTCTTTCTGTTTTTTTTTTTCTAGATAGGTTTTTTTTTTTTTTTTTAATGTAGTACTGGCTGGCCTGGAACTTGCTAAATAGACAAGGCTGGCCTGTTACTCACGAGATCCACCTCTCTCTGACTTCTGAGTCCTGGAATTGAAGGCACAGCTACCATGCTTGCCCTTTCCTTCCCTATCAGCCCAAGTCACAGTGTCTTACCCAAGCTGACTCACCTGTTTTCCTGAGAGTCGTGACCACATCTTCAGCTTTACATCACTTGTCCCATAAGCATTCTCCAAGACTCTCACAGGCTTCTAAGATGGTTCATGAATGATGAATCACAATAACAAATAATTTCAAAGTGAGCACTGCTAGCCACAGAGAGCAAATGGAACCAGAGAGGCTACCCAGCATGACCTCTGTGCCTCCGTTCCCTCATTATTCTTGGTGTAGCTGAAGCCTGGCAGAGAGAAGCCACTGGTGGGTCAAATTAAA
Organism: Ondatra zibethicus; assembly: GCA_004026605.1. Taxonomy (NCBI): domain Eukaryota; kingdom Metazoa; phylum Chordata; class Mammalia; order Rodentia; family Cricetidae; genus Ondatra; species Ondatra zibethicus. The sequence continues at coordinate 6,408 of PVIU01001944.1, read as the reverse complement.
TTGCATTGACTTTTTGAAGGAAAAGCAAGGGCAAGCTTGTTCTGGACCTTAGAGGAAAGCTGAGGTCAATGTAGAACCTGGACTTGGGTAAGGAAGAAGGGCAGGGCTCCTTGTGGGACTGGGAGTGAGGAGCTGAAGTCTCATCTGTTTCGTCTTTGACTTCTCTGTTCAGGAAGAAAACAGTAATTTCAAAGGCCAACACATCACCCAACCTCCTTCTTCTCCTTCCAAGAAAGGCTTGGTTATTGCAAGAACACAGATCCTTATCTACTGTTTAAGCACTCTCAGCTCTGAACATGAATGATTTTTGGCAAGTCCCATTGTAACAGAATTTGGTGCAGGCCAACAAGAGATTATCCACAGTCTTTCTTCACTCCCATATTGACCCCAAAAATGTCACTTATAAATGTGATCATTTAGGAGTGATGTCCTAGATATTGATTGGGCTATATTAATAGTGTCCTGTTGCTAGCATGAAACAGTGTGAGCAAGGAAACTTACAGAAGAAAAACTTTATGTGGGCTTCTGGTTCCTAGGGGTTAGAATTCAGTATGCTAAGTGTAAACAGCAGGCTGCGGGGGTGATGGCTCAAGCAGAAGCCAAGGGCTCACATCTTGAACTACAAGCAAGATGTAGAGAGAACAAGCAGAGAATGGTATGAGGCTTTGAATCCCCACAGTTCACCCCAGTGACACACTTCCTCCAGCAACACTACCTCCAAACCGTCCCCATACAGTGCCCCCAGCTGGGGACCAAGTGTTCAGATAGCTAAACCTACAAGGGACAGTCTCATTCAAACCACCAGAGATACAATAAAATTTACCTATATTAACTTTCTAAAATTTGTATCTCTCAGAGCCTTTGTAGTTGTGAGATTATTGCCCTTTGTTTTACATTACTCTCCTTCTGGGAAAGTCAGTTAGAAGAGCAAGAACTCTGGTGCTCTGAGCTGAATTCTAATCTTGTCTGTGGTCTAGCTGAGTGACCTTGCTCAACTGAGTTAACCTCTCTGTGTAGCTGGTTGGCTTTTGTTCTTTTTACTCTTTGCCCTTTTGGGGCCACCACCCAGCTCCCAAATAAATCACACAGAGGCTTTTATTTCTTCTAGATGCCCTGCCTTAGCTTGGCTTATTTCTAGCCAGCTTTTCTTAACTTAAATTATCCCGTCTACCTTTTGCCTCTAAGGTTTCTCCTTTTCTTATTTCTGTATATCTTACTTTCACTCTTACTCTGTGGCTGGCTGCATGACTGGATGGCTGGCCCCTAGCAGCCTCCTCCTTTTTCTCATTGCTTGATATTATCCTTCTCAGATTTCTCCTCCCATTTATTCTCTCTGTATGACAGCCCCTCCCATCCCTTCCTGCCAAGCTATTGGCCATTCCCCCCTTATTAGACCATCAGGTGTTTTAGACAGGCAAAGTATCACAGCTCCACAGAGTTAAACAAATGCAGCATAAAAGAATGCAACATATCTTTGCATCATTAAACAAATGTTCCACGGCATAAACAAATGTAACACATCTTAAAATAATACTCCACAACATTGCTGTGCCTCATTTCTTCCTCTTGTAAGATGGGGATAAACACAGTGCCTACCTCTGAGCTGTTATGAAGATTAAGATTAATGAAACTTATCTTCTTATTTTAGTTAGTGTACAAAGTAAAAGGCGTCATCTTCATCTTCGTATCTATCTACCATTATATTTTGCTCTCATTTTCCCAGACTGTCCTCCTTCATTCCCCATCCTTTCTTGGTTGGTTCCCTTCCTCTCCCCAAATAGTAACTCCTTCAGCTCTCATGTCACATGTATCCACCGCTCTCTCTACTTACCTCTCCTCCCTTTAGATCTCCTCCTCATCTCTCATTTTCTGCATCCTACTTTTATGAATTACACATATACATTTAAGTCTAGATTCCAGTTTTGGTAGAAGACATTCGCCGCTTTTATTTCTCAATCTGGCTCATTCCGCTTAACATGATGACTCCTGTTCAGACCATCCTTTCCTGTACCTGTTGCTAATTCACTCCTCTTCCCAGGAGAATGAAATCTGTTGTATGTTTGCACAACATTTGCTTTATCCATCATCTGCTACTCAATATCTAGGTTGATTCCAAACCTTGGCTACTGTGACTAGTGCAGCAGTGAGTCTGGTGTGCAAGCCCCTCTGGTGTGCTGCTGGGATCCTACGGGTGCACCCAGGATTGAGTAGACTATTCAGGGTCTTTATGTTTCCATATGAATTAAGACTGCTTTTTTAAGTCTAGAAAGAAATAACATAGCAATTTTGATGGGGATTTTACTGAATCCATAGATCAATTTTGACAACATGCTATTTTCATGTTATTAATTCTACCAGTCACAAGCATGGGAGGTCTTTCAATCCTCTAGTGTCCCATTCAATTCTCTAAAGTTTTAAATTTGATTGGAGAAATCTTTCACCTTTTTCATTAGGATTATTCACTGTCTTTTTAAAGATTTATTTTATTTCTTGTTTTATGTGTATAACTGTTGTGACTGCCTGCATGTATGTAAACTGTGTGTCTGCCTGGTTCAGAATTTCCCCATTATAAATTTCCCCTGGTTCTTGACCCTATTTGCCCAAAGTTAATCAATCCTCTATCAGCTTCCTTCTCTCTGTGTCTTAAAAACTTCTCAGGTCCTGTTTACTGCTCTATGATAGGTAAATGTGGTTTGCCATACTTTTACTCAACTGTGTAGCAGTTGCTTTCCAGTGAAGGTCCTGTAAGACTTAATTGCCAACCATAAAAGTCACTGTTTAGTTTGTATCTTGATTAATATTTCTGCAACCTATGTGTGGTGGTTTGAAAGAAAATGGCCCCCAAAGGGAGTGACACTATTAGGAGGTGTGGCCTTGTTGAAGTGGGCGTGGCCTTGTTGGAGAAAGTGTGATATTGTGGGGGCAGGCTTTGAGGTCTCTTTTGCTCAAGCTTCCCTCGGTGTGACACTAGTCCACTTCCTGTTGTCTTCTGATCAAGATCTAGCCAGCGTTATGTCTGCCTGCATGCTGCCATGCTCCCCACCATGATGATAGTGGACTGAACCTCTGAAACTGTAAGTGAGCCACCCAAATTAAATGTTTTCCTTTATAAGAGTTGCCATAGCCATGGTGTCTCTTCAGAGCATTAGAAACCCTAAGACAATATATGTCAGTGACAAACTTAATTCTCTTCCTACTTAATCTCTATGTATTACTTTCATGACTTTCTCTCTCATTAAAGACTGACCTGGAGGGCTACATCCTTTGTCTCTTCTACAAACTACTCAGGCTTCTTAGAAACTTTCATCTAATTTAGCATGTTACTATCACTCATCCTGAACTCGTCCTTATGCTGCAGGCTACACTCCTCATTGCCTTCTGGACATTTTCACCTGGAAGGCTAACAGGAACTCAGATTCGTCATATCTAACCAAATTATCATTTCACTGATACTCTGACCCTTATTCTCACTCAAAAAGAATTACACAGCCTATATACTTCCTAATCCTTAATCTCAGTCACTGTCTAATAGCTTGAACCAAATAACTTGAACTATCTTCTTTCTCTAACTTTTAAATGTGATTGGTCACCAAGTCCCACAAATTCTTTTATAGTGGTAGCACCAAACCTAACCAAAGCTTTAATCAGGGTGTCCATAAAATATGTAGACTAGCTGCTTGACACTTGATCATGACCGTTAGTACAAAATATATTTTGACATCATGCCTCATGATACAGACATATTAATATACACATCCTGCCTTATTTTTCTAAGTGATGTTCTTAATCGCCTCAGTTGGATTTATAATCTATCAGTGGGTTACAACTTACAGTATGAAAAAATTAACCTGGGATGAGGATAGTACACCAGTCCTCCCTCTCCTATGCTTCTAACAATGACTCAGTTCTTGAACACTTCAGAAGAATTTACAGGAATTCCCAAGGGTAGTAGCTCTAATTTGACAAAAGAAATGTTCCCCATGAGGTGATTCTGCCAAACTGTATGTATTCTATCCAATCATCAAAACAAAACAGCTGGCATAGGATATTCATAATCCAATAGGTGTGGCTTGTTGGTTTTGTATTTACATTAGCAATTAACAGAGTCCTCAAAGAAGCTAACACTTCAGGTACTTTTACACCTTTATACATTTACACATATTATTTTTCCTTCCTTTCATTAGGCAAATATTTACATTAATAAGTTTATAAAAAGATCTATGTTTTTTTTTCTAGAGGTGGTGGCACATGCCTTTAATCCCAGAACTAGGGAGGCAGAGAAAGGTGAATCTCTGTGTCTGTGTGTTCAAGGCTAGCGTGGTCCACAAAGTAAGTTCCAGGACAGCCAGGGCTACATAAACCATCTTATCTTTAAAAAGAAAAAAAAAAGTTTGTGTTTTCATGAGACTGTATTGGCAATAGTGGTACTAAGTCTTGTCCATGAGCCTCTCTAGCCACTCTGTTTTCTGGTTGCAGTGGTCCTAAATAACAGAAGTGGTTCCAACCCAACCATTTCTGTCAGCTCACCTGGATGACTTTTGACACAGTAGCCTGAACTTCATTTTTCTCTGATTTGCTTTGACTCAGAGGTCCTGGAAGTCATGATTTGTTAGACAAGGAGAAATTCGTACCTGCAACAAACAACCTCAGTGAACACATGGTTTTCTGATTAGGAAAGTTTCTACCCTGGGGACTCTTCTAATTCCATTCTTGAATGTTGAACTAGTTATGGTAATGAGATCCTTAAGGATGAAGGAATTGAGATAGAGGGATGAAGTTACTCCTGTAAGTTACTCATAGCAAGTAGAAAAATCTCAGGATTTGAAAACGGCCCTTGAAATAAAACTGAGCTCTTGTCTCTGTCATTTTATTAAAGAAAAGAAGAATAAGACTCTGACATAGTGCTTGTCCAACTGCTATTTCCATTTCTTATTAATTCTAGTGATGTGTTCTCTAAATCATGTGTGTGTACATATTTTGGGTTATCATAAAAAGAAACTAATTTCATCTTGGCATAGTCATACATATCAGTTACTTTTTCCTTTATTCTCGTGATCCCCCAGCCCTTTCTTCCTCCCACATACCTTAACCTTTCTCTAGATGGTTCCCTTTCTTCTCCCAGTTAGTCTTCCCTTCCGCCTTCTTATTACATGTATTCCACGGCCCTCTCTCTACATTTCCTACCTCCATTAATATCCCTTCCTCTCCTCTTATGATTCCATTTCTAGTTTTGGGACAACCTCCCCCATACATATCTAACTTTAAATCTAGGTTCCACATATAAGACAAATATGGTTTTCATCTTTCTCTGAACCTGGCCTTTTTTGCATAACAATGATTTTCAGTTGCATCTGCTTTCCTGCAAATGTCATGATTTCATTTTTCTTTAGAGGTGAAGAAAATTCTATTGTGAATTTTCCATAGTTCAATGTAAACTTGGCTGGTTTCATTTTGAGTGTATCCCTGAGAACTGGTAGGACAGGGTCATATGGGTAGCCCTATTTTCTAGTTTTTGAGGAACCACTGTACTGATTTTATAGTCGTTGTACAAACTGACACTCCTAACATCAGCGAACAAACTTCCCTGTTTCCCTACATCCTGGCCAGCATTTGCTGTCATTTGCTTCTTAGCGGTGGCCATTGTAATGGACTGAGATGGAATCTCAAAATAGCTCTAATTTGCATTTCCTTGATTCCTAAAGATGTCAAATACCTGTTCAAGTATGTTTTGACCATTCATATTTTATCCTTTGAAAACGTTCTTCAACTCAGCACATTTGTTGATTAGATGATTTGGTTTTGGTGTTCTTTATGTATTTTTCTAAGTTTTGTGCTCTTTATATATTTTAGTTATTAATCTCCAGTCTGATGTTTAGTTGGCAAAGATTTTGTTTTCTATTCTGTAAGTTGTCTCTTCACTCTGGGGTTTGTTTCCTTTGCTCTGTTTCCAAATCTTTTAATGTTTGTTTCCACTCTAAGATACATTTGGAATTTAAACAGTAAATCTATATATACTTGCAGTATAGGAACATATTACTATAAATGATACTACATATATTTTGTAAATTATAAACACATAAAACATAAATGCAGAGAGTATAAATTTTCAAAATTATTAGTGTATTCTAACATTTTCTATACCACAGGCTATTGCGTTAGACATCATACATTGGGGACTAACTGGGAAGTGTTATATTTAACAGGAAAAAAATATTTTCTTCTTATATAGGAGTCACACCGATCCACCATCAATACTGTGTTTGCACATTGTATCTCACAGGACCCCACTGAAGGCTAGCACTTGTAGTTTCAAATGGCTCAGCCTGGCTAAAAAGAACAGGCTGCCCCCAAAGATAGACTATGACTCCTACGGTCAGGGAACCACTGGCTTAAAGAAGTCTTTATTTA